>JARHVA010005104.1:1315000-1317715 GCA_037957365.1 Torreya grandis | reverse complement strand
TATTTTTATCATCTATCTTTTGGAAAAACTAATATTATAATTGAGTTTGAAGTTTAATGTCTTACTCTTGGAAAAACTATTAAGTTAAAAATTAATCATGTATAATTTTTTAGTGATTCTAAATTAGATATAAGATAAGTTAAAAATATATATAAGAACAATAAATCATGTTTTCATAAGTATATATATAAATTATGATCACTTATAGAAAATTTTGAAGGATTTAATATTTTTAATACACTTAGAAAATTTAATAAACTGTTTTTAAGATTGATGTTTATGATTCTAATCAAACTTTGAATGAAATATATCACGTTTAGATTAAGGTATGTCCACTTTTATTGGTGTAGATTCTAGTCCTAGGAACATCAAGAGGCCCAAGTATCCCTAAGAAAAAAATAGACCCAATAACAAAGTCAAAAATAGAAAGGAAAATCAAATAGGGATTAAATAATGAGAAAGTATTATACTAAGTTCTACATTAGAAGACACTGATGAAAAAATACCCAACCAAAAAAGAAATGAAATATGACTACAAGAGAAACCATAAATTATTCGATCCAGAATTAATTGTAAAATATTCTGGTCATTGATTTTTTCAAGAGATCCTCAAAAGATCAATTCAATATTTCCCTATCGAGTTCTAAATTTTTTTGATGGGAGTGGAGGTATTTTAAATTATTGTAACAATCTTGAGCACCATTGTGCTCAAGACAAGAAGCAATAGAATCAACAAATTTCTTACATTGGAAGCAAATTTCCTTTTTCCTTATTAAATATAACATGTTGATTATATTTTTTTATAATTTTTAGACATAAGATTAGTTTCCCAAAATAAATTATCATGACAAATGTATTGCTATATTTATAAAAGGTAATCAATAAATTGTAGTGATTACTTACGTCATAGTAGTAATAAATTACTTCTTGATTTGGTTAGTCTCATATCAATGTTTATTCCTCATAATTAACTAAAAACTTTTACAATTGAAGAACCATTTATAAAAATCACTTCTAAAATAATTTTGATAAAATTGAGAATGAAATAGGACCCAAATATGTTTATTTAGATATCTAATTTACTTAAAGAATTTATTGACACTTCTACTTATTCATGAACATATTTATAGGGTTATGATATTTACATAATTCAACATGGCATACCTATATAATCTATTACTCATAAACATCATATAATTATCTCTATCTTAGAAGACACCATCTACAAAGATCTAGACAAAATTTTGGATGATGGTATCATTTATATCATTATAAATTTTGATTAGGTATATAATATTGTTCCAATCCATAAAATGAATGGAGATAATCATATTTGTGTATAATTTAGATATTTAATCATATAATTACTAAAGATAAATCACTTTTGAACTATAGATCAAATCTTACAATAAGTTATTTTATCAAATGATTTATTTACTAGATGTATATTATAGTTATAATTATACTTTTATTACTCCCTAAGATATACACAAAACTACTTTCATTACTCGTATATGTATTTTTTATTTCAATATAATTCATTTCAAAACTAGTAAATACACATTCCACTTTTCAAAGGCAAATTCACATTACCTCTGATGCCTTGATTGGTAGTGTTATCTAAGTTTACTTATATGATATTACTTCTCATTCTATAAAATTAAATAAACACTTATATCATTTGTGTTAAATCTTTATCAAGTGTAGAAAAGTGGGCATATCATTAAATCTAAAAAATTAAATTTTTTTGTGACTAAAATTAAACCACTAAGTCATATTATTTCAAAATATGAAATCTCAATTGGTCAAAATAACATCAAATACATTAAGGAACAACCTCACTCTAAATATAAGTATGGTCTTTGATCATTATTTGGTAAAATCAATTTTGTACACAAATTCACTTCTAACTTGAAAGATAAATCTATATTTATGCAGATTTTACTTTAAAAAATCATAATTACCTATGGAATATAAGGTGATGAAATAAAAAATGAAACTATAAGTATTCTTATACTTTTTAAACTTGGTATGATAAAACTTTTTATTTTATAATTTAATGTGATTGATAAATACACATGTATTTTAATTATACAATATGATCATAATCATGAATAAATACCTATAGGATACATGAGACAACTTCTCAAATATGCTAAAACTAGGTATCCATTAATTTAAAAATTTATTCTTTCATTAATTTTAGTTTTAATAAAATTCAAGTACATTGTAGGGGGTAATAAAGATATAGTATGATGAAACCTACCTATTTTATCTTTTTTTTTAAATCAAACCATGATTGATGATATATTATTTAAATGTATTTTAATGATTCAATTATTTAATTTTGAGTTTGAATCTTTATTAATGATCAAAGGAAATGATTTAAATAAACATCTTGTTGAAATGTAACATATGATATCAATGTTTCAAGTTTATCCATTGAAAATAATTTAACTTATAAACCTCATTTTATTTGAACTATAAACCTACTTTATAATTCATTAAATTCTTTGAAAATAATATTTTATCATGTTTTTGAGTTCTATTAAAAATCATTTCAATTCATTACAAAAGAATATCTTGAATTTTTAGAAAAATATTCCATCATTTCAAGTCATTCATATAATTAATATCCTAAATGAAATGGATAATCTAAATAAATGAATAAAAATATTATTTTAAAGATGATATTACATATTAAAATTTTCAAAT
>JARHVA010005104.1:1145000-1310000 GCA_037957365.1 Torreya grandis | reverse complement strand
CTCAACCCATATATTCCTATATATACCATCCATACTATACCTTTTTCATGGTTTTTCATGTTTAATCCCTCTAACTCATGGTTCATCACATAATACCTCCACATATCTTTTTACCCTCTCGTACATGCATGCACATCTATTCCTTTCCTACATGGTAATGATCTTGATTAAAATGTGTCATTTATTTTCCTTTATTCCATATCAAAGATTATTACCACTCCCACTTTTATCACCATTCTATTACTACCTAGTCTCATTTGTTGATTTAATGCCCACACAACCTACATGTTGTTCAGGTTCTATTGTTGACCCATATCTAGTTCTTAAATATGGTATACATAAAGTATGAAGAGGCATGTTTACACACTACTAAAATATGGTTTAAATAATATTAATTTTTTTTCCAAACTATCATATGTTGTATCTCTTTATCTTAGGTTTGACTTCAAGATAAGTTATTTTCTTTGCCTCTATTCATTTACCATTTTATCTACCTCTAGCATCATATAGTGTTTTTTCAACATGCATTCAAGATACATTAAAGTTAGTCCAAGCTATTATCTACCATTTTTCACTACCCAATTGGTTGATGATTCATAGTTTGATTCCCCTCATCATTTTAACCTCCATTTAATATTTTTTATAGCAATCCTTTAGTCTAAACTCTTGATTCTTGCATTGATTTTGTAGGGGATAAAATGAATGGTGGGGTGATTTAATAACTAGAAGGTAGGCTTTATTACTTTATGTTAGGATACTTATAATTAATTTTTTGTATATAAACATTATTACTTGGTGGGGCATATATAGTTTTTCAATTAGTTTTGATATAAAAAATATATACTGTAAAGGGGTCATGGAGATATTTATAAAGAGATATTCTTAGAGATTTTAATTTTTTTTAATAATATTAATATTATTATTATTGGTAGATATAATGGATATATTAAGAGATTGTATTTTGTTTGGTCCTTTTTTACACCTCTTATATTTTGTCTATCAAAGATAAAGGGTTAGGCTTAGTTCAGTAAGTGGTCAAACCCCCTGACAAATAAACCAAATTTTATTATCCTTCTCTCTTTTCTTGTTCATTATTGATTGCCTTCCTTATCATTTGCACTTATCATAGATGCATTTTTTATGGTAACCAACATCCATTTTAAGGGCCATATTTTTGCTAAAATTGGTGAATTTTGGGCCATTCCAAGGGCCACACAATCTCCAAATTACATTTGACATCAAGGGATATACCCTCAACCCTTCCCTATATTGTGACAAGGAGCATGCTATGGTATATTCCCCTAGAACCTATAAATGGATGTACCCATTGACCCTGCTAAGGGATGCCACCCCCAAACCCCCATGTCATATCCCTTTATTTAGTAATACTAGTGTGTTTTCTTCTACTAAAGGGTGAGGTCAATATCATAGGTGGTTATATACCCTCATAAAAAAATTTTATATGTCTTTTGATATTTTTGCATAGACACATTATCATTAGATCCTGATGTCCTCTTATTTTACTAGTTTGGTTTTTCACTTGTGGTGTCAACTGCATTGATTGCTTGTATTTGGATGCATTATCAGTTGTGCCTAACATACCTTCACTAAGATCTTCATTAGAACTTATGCCCTATTTTATCTTACCTATACAGACATATTGTCAACTGAGTTTGATGTCATCATGTTGAGCATACATTTTACTTGAAAACTTTGGGAGGGTCATTATCAATTATTTTGGAGGGGTTTTTTTGGGACCTACTTTCTCTCTTTTGCACATCCTTAATTTTAATGACTTGTGTGACATTTTGGTGTCATTTACATAGGTTGATCTCACATTTTTATATGCACTATCAACATAACATGGTGTCTATTCATTAATCATACATTATCACTTCTGTAGTGTTTTTATCATTGCACTTATTTGGTGTTTAATCTCAGTCATGTTGACTCCACTTGAGATATACAAACTAATGGGTAGAGTTTAGTCTGCACTAGTAGTTATTATTATAAATACAAAGAATGCTTCTTGGAATGCTTACATATAATAATTAAAAGTAAAAAATTTATTCCATGCATATATGGATAGATTCATTCTCCCACTAAACCTATTCAACACAATGATTTGGCTAACACTTGTGAAAATGTTATTCATCACTTAATTTTACATGTTTCCATGATTTTACTTGCCATGTGAAACATAAAACATGTCCTTACACTATTTATAGCATCATATAGTCTCTTTTTAGGGATCCTAATGATATCTATATCACTCCTCTCCTTATCATCTCTTTAAAAATTGTTGTACTCATTCCTCCTACTCCTATTTATTGTGATTACACATTCATGGTAGAATGCACTCTTCCTTATATCAATCCACCACTATAGGATGAGATTAAACCTAACCTCAACTATCCTATTATAGATTCTACTTATGTCTCTATTCAAAATATTGATATTCCATAGCCTTCATAGTCTTGTACTTCTGAGGAGTTTACTATTTTTAGGGTGAGTATAACCATTGAGAATATAAATGAATCATATGTTCTATGGATATTTATATTTTAAATCTATGTAATTCATCTGTAGTATCTTCTTGAGTTTTGATGATTATTGAGCAAATTTCTCCTCTTCGCATGGACATTATTCCAATGAATGTTTTATGTCCTTATTTTTATAGGTTCACTTTAGTGTCATTACATCTAGCTCATGTGTATGATCTTAATAGACCTATGCCATTCCTTATTTTTGAACCTATTTCAGATATATTCATACTGCTACCTTCATCCTCTTTTGTGTGGAATAGGTAGAATTTCAATACACACATTATGTTTTTCCTTTGGAAAAAGGAAGAAACATTTCTATATGTGGATGGATCTTATTTATTATTTAGGCAAAGGATCTTGTTATGAGCATTGGTCATATTTTGAGCTATATATGGAGTGTGGCATTGGTCATATTATGAGCTATATATGGAGTGTGGACTACTTTAACATCATCTTAGGGGGGGCATCTCTCTCTCTCTCTCTCTCTCTCTCTCTCTCTCTCTCTCTCTCTCTCTCTCTCTCTCTCTCTCTCTCTCTCTCTCTCTCTCTCTCTCTCTCTCTCTCTCTCTCTCTCTCTGTGTGTGTGTGTGTGTGTGTGTGTAGGGGTTCCTATGGGTTTTCTCCTTTTCTCCATTTTATGAGTGTTTATTTACACTTGGGTACCTCATTAGTCCTTCTCTATTGCACCCAACTATTTTTAGCACTTATGGGGGGAGGGTGTTAGTGTAGGGTGTTTATTTTCCACTTATTTCTTATTATGGTTTATTTATTGCACATTCCACATGGGTCATTCCACCTCACTTGGTGTTTCCCTACACTTGTGAATATGCTTAATTAGGTGTTCATTGTGATAGGAGTTACATATTGGGCTCATTATTATCTAGATAGAGTTACTCTTAACCAAATATTTTAGGTATGGGATTTACACTCCTAGTACATATGTCATACTTTCTTGGAGGAGTTACATATTTCACTCTCCATTTCTACATCTGATAGATTGAGCTATTTACATGGAGTGTTGGACATTAACTTGGAAGCTAATTTTAATTCATTCATTCTTTTTTATTTGAAATTTTATCTCTCATATACTCCTAGGGTTTTATGCATTCATGATTAGTTAGAGATCTTGTATGAATCTAATAGAGACATTTTTTTTATTAGTTTATAATTTACTTGGGTTTCAAGTGTATATGTTGATATTTATTTCACTCAAAATGAACATTTTCATACCATGATGAATAACTTCCTAAAAACATTATCTTGGTCATTATTTGAAATTCAAGTTCTTGATATTCAAACATTAGTTGATTACACTGTAAAATGTAGAGTAGAATGCATTTTTAGCTAGATGAAGATGAAATTTTCAAATAATTTTCTAGCCTATTTTACAAATGTTATATAAGGTTTTGATTTGCATAAAAATGACATTTTTAATATTATTTGAAAATAGAGTTTCAATAAATGTTATTATGATGATACTCACATAGATATAAAAGAGATTTTCATTACTTAGTTTATATTCATTATCAAAGGAAATGGTTTATTAGGTATATTATTTTTAAAATAGTTTCAAATCTTGGAAATAAATTTTTGATACATATTTTTTATGATATTTTCATTCTCCTAAAATATCTTATGAAGTTATGAAAAAGTCATAGGAATAATTAATTTTATTTTATATGAAATCTAATAGAACATGAAATAATAGTTGATTTTTTATATGTATATGTTTTTAACTATCTAAATTCTATATCTTTTTTAATAATAATATTATGATTTCAAGATTCTTAGACAAGGGTTATTAATTTCACCTTTTCTCTTTGAGATGGATAAATATTCTGAGAATGATTTTGATGTTTTATTAACATATTTGATCCCCATTGTATTTAAATGTGTTTTATTTTATATATATATATATATATATATATATATATATATATGAATAAATTATTAGAATGGTTAATGATGAATTATATGTGAGAAATCATTGTATTTTATAATGGCATTTAATTTTTTGTTTAAATAAGTTATGGAATAATGTTTTAGTAATTATAGTTTCTTTAGATGGATGTTTGTTTTGAGGCATAAAAATATTTTAATATTTATTTTTATTTTTATTTTAGCCTCTTTGAAGAAGAAGATGAATGCATTTTATTTTTACTATGATGAACGAAATATGACATCATATCATAATATTTTAAAATAGATACATCTAGATGAAGTGTAGGTTAGTTTTATCTCTTGTAGAAATAATTTTTGTGGTAAATACACTCATTAATAAGATAATTCCCACCTCTACAAATAACTTATCAAAGTAGATACATTAGGTCCCAAAAGGGTAATAATGTGTTTACATGAGGTGTCAACCACATAAATTGAATTTATTTACATTTTGATGCTAGTGATATCCTATTATAGATTTTTTTTGATATTATGCCCTAAAAATAATTAATATTGCATGGTAATCAAGCTTAGTGACCCCTAATGGATGTAATTATAGGCTTGATTTATTTGGACATGTTTTATCAAATGATTCTACCCTCCAAATGAAACTTATAACTAATTATAGTATTTCTTTCCTTAATCACATTATTAAAATAAATAATTTACCTAATATTTAAGATCTTAAACCTACAATTAATTCAAAGAATGTTCTCCCTCTAGTTAGAAACACACTAGTAAGCCTTATTTCATTTAGTAACACATTTCATGAATAAAATTAAAGTGGAAGTGTATGATAAATCATACGGATTCATGTGAAATGATACAACTTCAACACCTTTTAGATATATTAAGTAACACATAGAGAAGGGATTATTTTTTGTTGTTTTAGTTGTTGATACTTTAATATACTTCATTATTTTTACTTACATATTTTTAGTTGTATTAAAACCATTTTATAGTTGTAATGATCAATTTAATTTTTAGTGGATTTGATAAAATAACTTAATACTTGTATTGGACATGGAAGTGATAGTTATAATTCCATTTTTAGTGATTTAGATAATAAATTTGTTAGTATGAAGTAAAATTTTAATGATAATTGATCAATTTTCAATTTTATTATGTTAAGATGTTTCAAAACAATTTCTTACTTCTAATTGTCTATCTAGAATTTATATAAGAACGTATATGAAATATTAGATTGGATTTTTTTGGTTTGAATATTATTGTGTTGGTTTTCTATTTTTATCATTATTATTAGATAAGGATTGAAAATATTGATAATTATGGATGAAATTGGATACGATAATTTTTTTTTGGTAAAGTTATTTAATCCTTAGATTTTAGTCATTTAAGGTGATTATATTGCATGATAACTTGTATTAGTGATAATTAAGTCATTACTAAATTAAGTGTCCCCCACACCTATGAGAAAATATTTACGTATTGGTATTATAAATAATTATTCATGTCATTTTATTAATTTCACTTTATTTAAATTTTTTTATTATTTTAGACTTGAAGTCATAAATGCAATTAATTTTAATAAATTATAGCAATTATATTCTAATTCTAGTAACATGCATTTATAACTTAAATTGTAACTAAAATTTTAAGTGAAGGTTTAAAATGATTTGAATAAAAAAAATTTAAGGATGAACTCATACAAGTATAATAATTTATTGTTTAATATTTCAAATTGTGCTTCTCTTTTATCTTAAATGTTTGAGATTGAGTGTTAATCTTAGGAACACTAAACAAACTTTATATAATAATGGATTTTCTCACTTGGTATAGTTATGTATACAAAATTTAATTATTTATTTATAAATTTATTATTTGAAAATGGCCAAGATTTTTAACCTTTTTATCATTGTATAATAATATAGTGATATGGATGAATCACTTATATACTTTACCTAAATAATTAGTAATATTCCATACATTGTATGACATATTATCAATTTTTCATTAGTCTATAACATATTTATCTCAAAATTATTTATAAATTGGTCATGAAATATTTTAAGATTTATCAATAGATATTTATCTTTATATATAACTCTAATTCAAGCTTGTATAGTTCTCATGTTTTTAATTATTCTCTATATTTTTATATTTTATTTCTAATCTTAGTTTTATTTCAATATTCTACTTTATTCTTATTTTAATCTATTAGTGTAGTATTATTAATTTGTTCTTAACTTTATAACACACTTTTAATTTTTTTTAAAGTTTAATTTGCTTCATATATGTATTTTTCTTAGTTATTTGTTTAGTTGATATTTCTGTTATCATCTAGCCTAATTTAATTTATCAACACTTTGTGTTATCTTGTACCTTTTTATTTTACTTTTGTTATTTTCTTTCATATTTTTCTATATCTTTTACTTATATTGTTTAGTGTGGTCTTGAAACTAAAGATAAAGATTATTATTCTATAAATAGAAGTGATATATTTAAATATTCTATTGGGTCCATTTTTAGACACCTATGTTCCTTCATCTTAAAAAATTACAAAGTGTTAACCCGTAAGGATAAGGTTAGGGTTTCCCCAATGGAATATTCCATCCTATACTTATGGAACCTATCTTAGTTGGTAGAAGCCCCAAATTCAATGAAATCCTAAATTTCTACCAAGTGGTCCCATCCTCGACTTGGTTGGATCAAGCTCAACTTTGATGCTACCTCAAAAATCAATCTAGGTCTTGTAGGGGTATGTGTGATTAGGGATGATGCTAGTTCAGTTGTTTCTATCTATACAGGACCTTTGGGACACCAAAATAATCACATTATTAAATCCATGGTTTCTTTTTGGTATTCATCATGGCTCCCAGCTAAGAATCCCCAAGTTTATCATTAAGGGAGACTCTTTAATTATCTTTAATGACTTAGATGGAAAATTAACCCATATCACACTATCAAATTAATCATTGATGATTCCTAAGGTCTTTCCCCCTCATTCAAGGAGTTCTATATCATGCACATATACTAGGAAGGTAACTTTATTGATGATTACCTTGCTAAATTTGGATTAATGTCAAAAAGTTTGGTTATGTGGGAGGATCCCAGTCTAATTTTATCTCAACTTTTAAACACTTTGAATAATGATAGTAGGCACATGTCATAGTGATATGGCTCATCTAACCTTCATAATAAAATTATTAGTAAGTTTGAAAATTTTTCTTCCCCGACCAAATAATGCTTTCCAAAATGTATACTAAAATCTCGGTGATTATGGGGGGTGATAGAAATCATCTCAAACCAATTTCATGCTTAGAGGTTTAGGGAAATAAAAATTTATGGTGGAAAATCTACAAAGGTGGCCTAACTTCCTACATGTAGTGTATAGATGGCCATGATGAAGAAATATCAAGGGATTTCATGCTTTGTTAGAGCAAGTGCATGGTGACAATGAGGGGATTGAGAATTTTTTTATCTAAGGAGAACATAGTCAAAGTGATGGGCATGTCCCATAAAGGGACATAGGCATTTAAGCATATCATTCAAAATCTTAAACTCATGCAAAAATCCTTAAAAATAAATGAGGTCATGAATATGGACAAGAAGGGCTATCTTAGGTAAAATCTTCCCATTCACTAGTGAGAGATTTTCCTCTAAGTTATGAAGTACATGATGCTAAAGGTAAGTTTACCTTGATATTCTCATTCCATTTCCTATTACACAACCATTTGCATGGTTATTTAATCAATTTACCCTATTATTTACTTAAATATATCAAAAGCACTACCCTATTCTACTAGGTTAGTAATAAGAATAATATTATTCATCATGGCTTGATTTTCCAACTATTTCAAATGGGTGAACCCATATATATAATAAAATTATCCCCCTAACTAATGACCTTCTTGAAGAAGATCCTGACCTTTTAGAAAAGGAGTAGGGATTCCTTGACCCCAAATCCTTCTACCCCTTAAAAAGTTTGGACAATACCCCCCTCAAATGATCCCCATCCCATGACTCTACTAATAAAAAACCCAAATCCTTTGTGACCCTAGTGAAGGAGGAAACTAGCCTAAATGGTGGTGGAAAACTCACTTTGGAGACTTTTGTTGGGCAATTCAATACCTAATTAGGTGTCTTCCTAGAGAAGATGTAAAATGTAGGTTTTTCTTGTTAGAATTCATCAAAGAATAGAACCACCAAAAAGATGAAACTATGGTGCTAAAAAATTATATAGACATGTTTTTGATGTTGAAGGCCAAAAACAAGGACAAGACTACTAAACTAGTGGAGGTCTTAGAATAAATTTAGAACCTATAGTCCACCCATCAACCTAAAGGTAACCCTAGTTCCACATAGAAGAAGATCATACAAAGCTATACTAAAGGCCATTATAAACACATGACGGGATGAATGACTAAAGAACTATAAAAGGAACCTAACAAGGATTCAAAATAAGGGGATACTCATGTTAATAAATATCTAAGGAGATTTCTCATTCTATTTAGTATTATCATTTTATGTATCTTATTTATTTTCTATTTACTTCTATTTTTTGTTACTAAGGTGAAGATATTATATGTACTATGACCATTATAGGCTCATTTTTTTTAATCTTGGATCTAAAATATTAAACTTTGTGGTTGTTGTATCCATGTAAAACCAACTTTATTTACCCTATCAAATAAAAAATATATATAGATATTGATAAAAACATCAGAGTGTTCAATCCTTGGAAATATTATTTATTCGATAGGCTTTTATTTATAGGAAGGGATTGATAATATATGGTAAAACTTTAATATAAAAATATGATAAATTATGTAAGAAAATGGTTATATTTATTCAATTAGAAAAATATATAAAATATATGTGATATTCTTACATGAATTTTAATTTGATATCAAGATATTTGATTTGATATTTTTTAATTATATCTTACTTATTTGAATAAAAAAATTTGAATCCCATGAATTGGTTAAGTATTTAAATTTTCATAAACCTATACACTTGACCATTAAAAATTCCCCTTTCATGCCTTAGAACTAGTTTCTCTATCATAAGTCCCTAAGATTAGACTAGTACTATTTTGATTTGACCTTTGTGATAGGTGAACATGTTGATTAATTGTCATATTTTTTTAAAAGATCAATAAAAACTTCTAAGTAATGATTAATAGCATGTATCTCTTTATGATTCTTTCAGACTTCTCATTTTTGGGACAACTTATGAACTATTTTGCTGGCAAAAATTGGTTTTGCGTGTGGACAACATTTGAAACTAGTTTTTTCCCACCAAGTTGGGCCCCCTGAGTGCGACTGGTAGGATCACAGATCTAATGGAGGACACTATTAGTGGTAGTGCCTTTGGGGATCTATTTATAAATTTGGTAGTGGATAGTCCATCCAACGGATGGAAGAAGGCACTTACAAGTGAAAATATGTGCCCCTCAAAAAGCATGATGAGCCTCCCTGTTATCTCAGAGGGTGCAACCTTGTATATCCTAGACGATCTGGTGGAGGAAATCATGGCATCCATGGACCTTACGTTGGTAGGTAAGTTATTTTATCTCCATCCTAGTATCGAAATGATTAGGAAATGGGTTCTGTCTAGGTGGAAAGTTAAGGGTAGTGTTTCGATCACTGCCATGGCAAGAGGCCTATTCCTTTTTAGTTTTATGAATAGGGAGGACATGATCGCTACTCTTGTTGGAGGACCATGGCTGTATGGCCCACATTATCTTGCCCTATGCTCGTGGAAACTAGGATTTGATCCTATCTCAGACCTTAATAAGTCTACTCCTGCTTGGGTAAGACTACCAGGGTTCCCTTTGGAATTTTGGGATGAAAAAAATTTCACATCTATTGGCAATTCTATTGGCCAATATGTCACTATAGATCATACAACCAGAATAAAGTCTAGATGTGTGTATGCTATACTTTATGTCAATGTTAAAATAAATAGGACTCTCCCTATGACCATAGAGCTAAACTCTAAATATGGGACTTGGACTCAGCTGATCACTTATGAAAATGCTACCACTTTCTATCAAATATGTAAGAGAAAGGGACATTTAATGACACAATGCACAACAAAGCAAAAGGGGAGGAAAGATGATTCCCAAATTGAAGGGGAGGATCAGGCTCTCAATTACAGAAAGAACAACATGCAAAAAATGGAGAGTAATGTGGAAAATCTTGACAACACAGAAAAGGGAGAGGAGGAGATGGAAAAGGAGGATATCACTAGTAGTGAGGGAAAAGCTATCCCAAAGGAAAATATAGTATCAGTTGATAGTCAGAAGGCTATATTTAACATAGCCAACCATCTAGAAAAATAGACTAATATGTCTAAGGAAGGAGAAAGAGGTAACCTTTTGATAGAGGAAGCCAATGAAGAATATAAATTTCCAAGAGTTGGACAAGAAGAAGTAACTCTAGAAAGTCCCACTAAAGGAGAAGTAGACCCACAGCTAAATACATACATTTTCCATGCTGTGGAAGTTAGAGACCAAGTAGGGAACTACTTAGCAATAGGTGTAACAAGACAAAGTGGTAGTAATGAATAGGAGGAATGGGTTACCCCAAAGAAAAAGAACCAAAAAGGTAAAAAATTTATAGATGTTGGCACTGAGCCCAAACAAGGGAGGCCAACCCTAAGAGAAAAAAGACAAAGAGATATTGCTAGGGAGATTGCCAATGGTAAATAGAATACACTGGAGACCCAACCCCCCAAAACCTCTAAATGAGAATATTATCTTGGAAATTGAGGAGCTTTAATAGTCCCTCAAAGTAGTTTGAGGTTAAAAACTGCATTTTAGATAATAAATTAGATATTTTATTACTCCAAGAAGTCAAGATGAATGAGGAGAATTTTACAAAAATTGTTGCCTATATATGGCCTAAGGCATCTTTTTGCATTAGTCCTATTGAAGGGGCTTCAGGGGGGATTGTCACTATGTGGAATAGTGCTAAAATCTAGGGTCTCGTATGGCTTATAATAAGCACTTATTTATTACCAATTTTTCTATGAAATCTTTGAACTGGTCGTTGATCAATGTCTATGGACTGAATAACAGAGCTTTGAGATAGAAATTATGGATAGACTTGAGCAATTTCAGTAATAATCCCCATAACATTAGATGGATGTTAGCCAGAGATTTTAACACTCCTCTATACCCTTCTAAAAAGTAGGGTGGAATTATGGATTACTCAGATAGCATGTTCAACTTTGCTAAATTCATCAATGATTGGGGATTATTGGACATAGAGCTGCGAAACAAAAATTTTACCTGGACTAATAAAAGAAGAGGAGATCAAATGATTCATGTTAAATTAGATAGATTTATTATATCAAGAAACTAGAAGGATTATCATAATATGTAGGTGCAGGATTTCCCTAGAACCATGTCTGACCACTGTCTGATCTTCCTTAATTGGAGAGAACAAGGACATTCTGGACCTTCCCCATTCTATTTTGAAGCTATGTGGATAAAACACAAAGACTTTAGACAAATGGTGTCCCAATGGTGGAAAATTCCTATTTAAGGTACTCCTATGTTTAGAATAGTCAATAAACTCCAACACATTAAACAAGAAGTTTATGGATGGAATACATACAACTTTGGGTAGGTCTTCCAGCAGAAGAAAAATATAGTGGGAAAACTCAAGGATATACAACAACTGATAGATCAAGGGGATGACTTTGAGGACACTTTAGAAGAAGAGAATATCCTATCTTTAGAATGGAATAATCTTATGGAAAGAGAAGAGGGTTTTTGGAAATATAAATCTCATGTTCAGTGGCTTAAAGAGGGGGATAGGAACACTACCTTTTTTTATCTCTTAGCTATGAAACATTGGAAAGCCAACTCAATAACTAAGCTTGTCCTAGATAATGGTGAAATTATTATTGAGGACAATGAAATAGGGGAACAAGCCAGGTGTTTCTTTTAGAATCTACTTACAAAAGAAAATAATAATGATAGAATCGATAGACCTATGAATCAATTTATTGATAAAATCCCCTGTTTGATAACAGAAGAAGATAATCTAGAGATGTTAAAGCCTATATCTAAGGAAGAAGTCCATGTTGTTTTATTCTCCATGGGTAATTTTAAAGCCCTGAGTCCTGATGGCTTTCCTCCTATATTATTTCAAGAATATTGGGAGATAGTAGGACTAGAGCTCTCGACTATTGTGCATGATTTTTTAGATCAGGCAAACTTTTGAAACAAGCTAATAATACCTTCATAGTACTTGTTCCTAAGAAATCACAACCTTCACACCTCACTGATTTCAGGCCCATTAGTCTATGCAACACTGTGTATAAGTATGTACTAAAATGATAGTCATGAGGATTCAACCTTTGCTAGACAAAATTATTTCTCCTACTCAAAAAGGTTTCATCCCAAGTAGGCGAATTCTTGATGTTGTGATCACCACACATGAGACTATTCACTCCATGGATAAGATCAGAATCCCTAGGATGGCTCTCAAGCTTGATATTTCCAAAGCTTATGATAGAGTCTCATGGACTTTTCTATTTTAAGTGATCAAAAAATTTGGGTTTAATGATAAAATGTCTCACTTGTTATGAAACGCAGTCTCTTCTACAAAATTTTTAGTGCTAGTTAATGGTGTTCCTAGAGGTTTTTTCTCATCTTCAAGAGGAATTTATTAGGGAGACCCTCTCTCCCCGTACTTATTCATCATTATGGCTGAGGCACTGGGAAGATACATACAAGCAGATATAGCCTCAAAAAAGCTAGTGGGCATCAAACCTGCCTCCTCCCTTCATCTTATGATGGTACAGTAGTTTGTGGATGATACCATCTTCTTTGGCATCTCATCAGTGATTGAAGCTAGAAGATGGAAGAATATCTTAAATCATTATGCCAGATAGTCAGGATAAAGGATAAATTTCCAAAAAAGTAATGTGTATTTCTTCAACACTCCTAATGAACTTAGACATATAATCATTGATATATTAGAATGTACTGAAGCTAGCCTACCAAATACCTACCTGGGTCTCCTAGATTTTGGAATGTAATTGTGGAAAGAATGTAGAGGAAACTTCTTGGTTGGAAGGGGAAACTACTCAACAGTGCTGGTAAACTATAACTTCTTCGGGCTTCGCTGCAAGGTATTCCTACATACTTCCTGTCTCTTTTTAAAATTCCTACATATTTTGCTAAGAAATTGGAACATATCCAAAGGAAATTTTTATGGATGGGAGTGGAAGACAAATAGAGAATTTCTTTAGTCAGATGGGAAAAAGTGTGTCTTCAAAAATCTCATGGTGGACTTAATATTAGGTCCATCAAGAACATAAACAAAGCCCTTCTCTCAAAATTTAGTTGGAACCTAATCCATAAAAACAATGATTGGGGGGAAATAATGTATGCCAAATACATGCATAGCATTGATGATTCCAAATTTATTCAATAGATGGGATTACCCCAGGGATCTGTGATATGGAATAAAATACTAAAAAGTAAAAGCCTTCTCAAACAGAGAATTAGATGGAAACTTGGAAATGACCAGCATATTAAATTATAGGATGATATTTAGGTAAAGGACAAGGCTCTCATCACATAAGGAAACTATGGAGAGATTGTTGACTTGATTACCCAATTTTTTGGAGATAGGGTCAGTGATTATATGGAAAATAACAATGGGATGAGGAGCTAGAAAAATCTTTTAGATTACTGTGTGCACCAGCCTGAGCTTTTCTCAAGAGTTTGGGAGATCTAGTAGTGCATTCAAGAGATTAGAATCCCTCTCTTTCATTAGGATGATGAATAATACTGGTGGCCACATAAGAATGGATCATTCTCTATCAAATCTACTTACCATTTACTCATTCTTGAAGCTCAGAATAAAGATGTATGGAAAAAGGTTTGGAATCATAAACTTATTCAAAAAATTAACATGTTTTGGTGGGCTGCTACTCATAACAAAATCCTTACTCAAGATAACCTTCAAAAGAGAGGGTTTACTTTGGTTAACAAATGTTTCCTATGTGGTTCAAAAGAGGAATCAATTTCACACCTCTTTATCCACTATGAGTTTGCCCAGGAATTATGGGGCACAATACTTAACAACTTTGGTATTGAATGGGTCTACAATTCTGACCTTAAAGAAGTAATTCTCAGTTAGAACCCAACCTTCACACATCCCTATCTTATGGAATTATGGAAGCAAGCTCTACCTTGTTTGAGTTGGACTTTATGGAAAGAGCGAAATCACATAATTTTTAGGGACACTACTAGAAATGCTTCTCAGGTGTTTAACTCCTTTGCTAAGACCATTATGGAAAGTGTTACAATAGCTCATATTCATGTTGCAAAGAAACCCCTATCTCAAATTGAAAGACAACTTTTAACCAAATGGAAGGTTTTAAACTAGATCCCTGGGTATAATAACTCCAAAATACTATAGAGAGTTAATACTAAATGGATCCCCCCTAAACCTAACTGGATGAAACTCAAATTTGATGGGGCATCCAAGTTGTATGGTAAAGCTAGTGGAGGAGGAATTATAAGGAATGATAAAGGATGGATATCTAATGTCTATGCTGGTGGAATTGTATGCTCGAGCAACAACTATGTTGAAGTAATGGCTTTACTATGGGGATTAAAGTTAGTTATATCCCTAGGAATAAGGAACTTGAATATACAAGGAGACTCTAATATGGTCATAGATGCTGTTAATAAAGTTTCAAATGTGGGAATCAAGCTAAAAGACATCATTACTGATATCCAATTTCTTTTACAAAAGTTTTTCAAAGTTGAGATTTTGCATACCTATAGAGAAGGCAACAGGGTCGTTGATGCTTGTGCCAGCCTTGGGTAACAATTTCTAGGTTGGAGGGTATGGTGACAAGGTGTTCATATTCCCTTAAACATTAGGGAGATCATTCAAAAGGAGATGACTTGTCAGGAATGAGGCATATTGATGACCCTAAAAAGACCCCTGTTGATACCCCCAGCTCCTTTGCAAGCAATAAGGGTAAGAAGAGAAAGGTTGATGAAGAGGAAGAAAATATTAAAGATACTATGAAAGGGACCCATAAGAATTTGGGTAGGGCCAAAAGGGGCCAAGGTGGCAAATCTCAAAAGCCTTCCTAAATTAATAAGGAAGGATTCCCCTCCAGAGTGTGAAGGTTGGGACAGATTACTGGTAAACTAGCCCCAAAGGCCAAACTAATTAATTATTCAAAAAGTGCTTTAGAAGAAGTAACCTAAGAGGAAGAGTCTGAGGAGCTGGAAATCTAGGAAATTTTAGAAGATAATGGAGGGAAGCAGGTTACTAGGGATTTTGAGGTTATTGAGGAGCAGGGTGTTGACACTATGGGAACTGCTGAAAATAAGGAGAAAATGTATGTTGAGGAAGCTGGTGAGGGCATTGAGAATGAGACTAATTCAAAAATTGAAACTTGGGCCCTAAAGGACTACATTCAAAAGCTGGAGAAGGTCTTCGCCAAAGGGCTTCGTAATACAATTTTGCTGAACATGTCTATGCTAGAAGTGGTGAGTAATATTGGGTATGTTGACAACACAGAGAATGAGAAACTCAATGATTTGATCAAATCAATAGTTATGTAAGGGGAGACCTCTCTAACTCTGGTCTTTTTGTGGCTTGTGTTTTGTTTTTGTCTGTTGTTCTTGGTTGTGCCGTCGTCTCTCTAAAGGCTTTTTTTTGTTTATTTGTCTTCTTGTCTTTTTTGACTGTATAGGGTTCAAACCCTAGTTTTCCACCTTAATTTATCAAAAACATGTATCTCTTTATGATTTTTACCACAAAAATATTATTTTAAGCACCATTAATTCAACACAAGGTCATTATCAATATAAAATTCTCTAAGAAAATCATCATAACCATAAGGATTTGATGACAAAAAAGTTAAAATATTAACATAAATACTAAATTTATATTAATTAGGTATTAATAAAACATGATGAAAAATGATATAATATCACTCTAACATTCTAATTACTTAATTAATTATATTATCGCACTTGTCTAGTGTCAAAATGACTTACAAGGTTTTCATATTCCTCTTCAACCCTCATTGATGCTTAAATCCAATAAAAAGTCACTCCACTATGTGGTTATCAATATTGAATTAATAACTATAAAAAAGAGACAAGAATCATTCACCATGAGGATATGTGAAAATAATGTGATCTTCATGAGATTCCCTAGCAATAACTTCTCTATATAATCATTGGTCCATCATAAAATGTGATAGTAATATCATAAAACACTCTAAAATTTGAAGATGTGTTTCAAGTGGAAATCCATGTATAAATCAAAGGGTGTGCTAGTCCCTTGTACTAATAAATAATGTACATAAGGTCTATATAACCCTCTATTGTATATATAGACAATCCCTCCATCCCAAGGAGGGACTAAGCCCAAACTTTAATTGGAACTACTCATATGGTAAGATTTAAAACTAGAGGGAATGTGATCGTATTAATAAGGAATATTGATTCACTCTAATACTCATCACTCATAGTGATAGTAACATTGAAAAATAATTTAGCATACTCCAAATTAGTGGGGAGGTTATGTTTTCTCTAAAGGGGTGGTCAATAAGCCTAAAAATCCCATATTGAACCCAATTCCACATGATACTCCAAAGTCTAATTTGATAAAACAACTTGGTTATAAGAAATCATATAAAATATATCACAAGGATTATCTCTTAAATCCTTATATATATGATTTTCATGCTTAAAGTGATATGGAAGTTACATCATCCTAACACATAGTGTCTCCTTTTTTAGCTAAAAACTAATGTTACCGTGAATCCATCTTGTCCTCCTAACACTTGATGGAGTTTCAAGTCCAAACATTAACTAAAACACAACCACAATCCTAAGTGGGTGAAATTACAACAATTCATGACATGAGTAACATAGGTATTAAGACCAAAAAGATAACCTAAGATCAAGTGTTGAGCCTATATACTAAAGAAAAAATAAAAAATAAAATCCATCAATTTGAAGGATAAAGTATTTGAAGATCTCAAGTGAGACTCTCCTATCTCTTCATCATTAGATCATATAAATATTAAGGTCCATAATTTATAAAAATAATATCATTACAAAATGAGTTCAATAAAGTGTCACAATGTTTTAAAATACAACTATAATTGCATTTTTATTTATCATTCCCTATGCTTATAAATTGGAAAAAAATATTTTTCATGGCTTCCAATAGATAATTTTTTTACAAAAGTATAATGAGAATACATGAGAACCAATTTCCAACTCCATGTTTTAAAATAAATTCACCATATTAAATCAATGAGGGGATTACCTCATCTCCATATTCCATCACTAGGTAGTTATCCTAGGCAACCTTGAACCAAAAAATCTTAGCCTGATGAATTACATAACCAACTAAAAAATTATCAAGGAAATATCATGGCTAAATAAAATGAAAGGTTGTATAATATAATCAAATATACATATATAATAACATAACCACTCTTGTATTAATATATAAAAACCACAACCAAGTCTCACAAATAATGCAAGGAGTATTATTTTCAATCTTACTCAATACAAGGGATGTAACCAATAACCAAATATACTTTATTAAAAACAAGAAATGACTCCAGACTCATTATCATGATCATGTTCATTTACTTTATACAAGACCTTAATTAATCACCAAGTTCAAGGAGATAATCCTACATATACACAGAGTTTGTGTTTAAGTGTTTGAAAAACCTTACCACTTCTTAAAATAATACATAAATAAGTAACCAAAAAATGAATTTTAACACACTTAAATTTTTTAATAAAGGGTTAGCATAAAATATATTTAAAATAATTCAATTTTTCAAAAATAAAGAATTTCATGAACCCCTAAAAATATATCATGATAAACACAACAATATTTCAAAGATATAAATAAAACATGAAAATAAAAATCAATTAAACTAATCCACACGTTGGAGGATTACATGTCTAGGATTGTACCTTATGTGCACTATTTGAAATAATGATTAAATCCTTACATTAATCTTCTTCCTTAAAACTCCAATACCAAAATCACAAAATCAAGAAAGTTAAATTCTTGAAATGCAATAGTAGTTAAGGGATACCCCATGAAATATTGAATAAACTAACGAAATATGAAGTTAATCAACATTGAATAGCTCTCTTACTTATATAGAATACTCTCATAAATTTTCCTAGTGGAAACTTTACATGTTTCCATATCATCTCCCAAGACTTTCCTCTTAATTATTCCTCATCAATAACTCTCCCTTGCAAAACATAAATATCTCTTATAAATCATATGGGAACCATTCCCCTCTCACACTTTCATTTACTACTCTAATACTTTCATTTGTCTCTCTTCAACCAAGGAATTAAAAAAGGTTTAATTACAATCTAAAGTAACTAATATGCTAATAATATTCTCCCTAATCCATATACTAAGTTTATAGGATTAATTAATTACCTATAAAAATAAAAATAAAAACTTGTCCAACACCCCTCCATAAATGTCCTTTCTTCTAAAAATCTGATTTTTACAAGTGGCCATTCATTAATGAACCCAAATAAAATTATCCCAAAAAATATTACATAATCTTCTAAGATTAAGGGTAAGAATAAAATAGGCTGAAAATAAATATGTTAAAATTTCATACAATGCCAATTTGACAACAAGTTCAATATATCAACCAAGACTATGAAAAATAACAAGACATTTAACACCATATGGAAAAATAATGGTTAATAGATGATTTATGTAGGTAAATTTACCTCAAATGGTATTCCTATAGTCCTACACATTCTTTTATGCATAAAATTTATTTATCCCAAGATATATGAATTCACTAAACTTGAAACAATCTCAAGTAGTATGTATCAACACACAATGCATATAATAATCATATTATATCAACATATCATGTGAAATAATTATGAATATCTATCTAAGTATCCATTATTTAAAAATATTATATCAATGTAAGAATAATTTAATTTAATTTAGATATAAAAGGTATAGATTTGGCCTTACAAGTAGAGTTATTTTAATTGTAGTTTATTTTCTTGAAAATTATGAAATGTCTTTCATAGTGGAATTATTTTAGGGTGAAGGATTACCTAATTTGGTCTTCATATGGATTGAATATATTTTATTATATTGTATAACATTTATGTAAAGTAATATGTCTAATAATGTTACCAAGTTAATCAATCTATTATTAATTTTGGTAGGTTTAGCCGGTCCTATGGAAGTAGAGGGTGAACTTATAAGTGGTGACACATTGATTATCGAGGTGGGTAGTTATAAATATCATCATAGAAAAAGAGAGAGGGGAAAGGATTTTAGTGATAATGTTTTTAGTGTATTAAAACTCGTGTTGAGAGGTGTTCATGGTAGAATAATTAGTAGGGAATGCGGTGATAAAAGTTTTGTTAAACATGCATGGCTAGTGATGGTGATAGAAATATTACAAGTAATAGTGGTGATGCAATATTTCATAGTGTAAGAGTTATTATTAAAATTAGTGATATTATACAAATAATTTATTTCATAATTTACATGGAAGAGTGTGTTTAATTTGGTTCACCTTTCCATGATATGCCTTTAAATTTTCCTTTATGTTTCAAGTTTAGACTAGTGGAGAACCATGTTCAAGGCTTGGATGAGCATGAGTGTCTATGGATTCAACTATGCTCTAATTGTTTTTGGGTTATTTTTGTATTTAGCCATAATATATGGTTTTTGTTTTTTTCTATTTTGATCATGGTTTATATTTTTTCATTTGGCTTTCTCCTTTTCTATGTAGAAGCTTTGGATATCTTGAGTAGTATGTTCCATGTTTTGGTTTGTTTTGTAATTTTGAACTTTGAAGTCATAAGAAATTTTTTAAGAATACTTTTTATAAATATTTATATAAATATTCTATTTTATTATAACATTAAATATATGATAGATAGGTGAAGAACCCATTAACCTTAAATTATATATAAAAATAAATGTTTCATTTATAAAAATAATATTATAAATACAATTAAAAAGAATATATTTTATTTAAAAAGTTACTATAAAATTTAAATTATGTTTATATCCTGTTAAAATAAATTGTATTGAATTAAATATTTATTTACATCAGTTTTATAAAATTACCAAATCCACTATAAACATTGTATAAGGTCACACACATAAATATTTAAATATACAATAAGTTCAGCATTTGGATTTTCACAATATGATAAAAATAATCTTTTTATTATAGATAATTAAGGAAGAACATATACTTAAATTTTTAAAACCATAAAAAAATTATGAATATATATATATATATATATATATATATATATATATATATATATATATATATATATATATATATATATATATATATATATATATATATATGAGAAAATTCGAGCGATGCATCACATTGATTGATTACTATTGGATAGCCTTTTCCACCTAGGTTGATAAAAGGGAAAAAAGAAAATGTTGGATCCGATTACTAGAAACTAATAACTTTAAAAAGGTAAAAAGTATTGTTTTCATCTTCATTTATTATAAAAATATTTATATTAAGACATTTGAGAAGCCTCCTTATCATTTTCCTCGTCCCTTCATGACATAAAAAAACATTCATACTTTATTCTAAATGGAAGGTGTTTTATAATATTATATATCTAAAAATAAAATTCATATGGTATGTGTTGAAAAATGTTGTCTTAAGCTTACTATACATTATGGAATCCTTTTTATATTTATATGACTCAACATTTATTCTTTATTTTTTTATATATTACATATATAAGGAACCATGTTTTGTATTAAGTTGAATTCCCAATGCTAACATTAGTTTCACTTATCAATGTTTAATTGTTTACTTTAATTATCATCCAATTTTATTTTGTGGATCATTTATATTGATAAAATTCATTGTGTTAAAATTAATGATACAAAATATTCATAATTATTTTATTGACTATTATATCTAATATATGGGTTATTGTTTTTATTTGATAGGGTAAAAATATTTTTGAAAATAGAGCTATGAATCAGGTAAGTGAAGGTTTTAACAACTAGACCCACAACCAAAACAAAAAGAGGGTAATGTATCCCTCCTAAGAACTAAGCATATAAAATAGGGTTTGAAGGCTCTCCCCACCTAAAATAAGAAAAATAAAGGTAACCACGACCTTGATGAGACTAGATAACATGAGGATAAAGGATTCCCATAACTAGAGGTTTTGAAGGTCCCATAACTTATAAGTAAAACAATAAAGGTTTGAAGGCTACCTAAACCTTTAAAATTTGAAGTAAAGGTACTCATGACCTTGGAAAGACTAGAGAGCATGAGGGTTTTAAGGTTTCCCACAACCAAAGGTATTAAGGGTCTCATAACCTGTAGTACACAAAGATGTTGCTAAAGAGTGAATCTGAAAGGGCTATCTCCCTTCATCATGTCTTCTCGAAGGGCACCACAAATCGAAAAATCCACCAGAGAGGTTTATTGTTTCCCCTTATTCAAAAAATATTTGTTATCACACTAAAAATTTAGTGGAGGATTTTCTATAATCTTAGATTTTTTTTTGTCTCATACCAATTTTATATGCTAGCAATTTTAATTCAACTTAAATTAAGATCATAAAATTTTTATTGTCTAAATATTAATTTTGATGCATATTCTAATAAAACATTTATATGAAGGTATTGGCAGTGTAAATAAAATAGTAGTAAATATTTTTATTAATATATGTTTTTGGATTTGTATTTGCATGTAAAATTTGAACATAGAAATAATTATGTTATGTGGTAAAAAATTAACTCACATACATCAACTTAATCATCTTCCAGATGACTCAAAATTTGAAAATAGACAAATTCATTTACTAAATTCCATATGACCCCACCCACTTAGGTGATTTATAAGACATGGAAATTAATACACCTTTTAACAATATGAAGTGTTTCTTTTTGAAACTTACATTTACACGCATTTCAATAAATTACAATCGCATTATGTAGCGAATCACAAATTTATGAGGCAATTTATCTGTGGGTGAATAAATTTAACTCAATGAGAAAATATCATTTATTTTTAAAAATATGGTATATGGAATTGAGGGTTAAATCCAATAAGTATTCAACTCAACTTCTATAATGTTTTTCTACATAGTATTTATTAAACATGTTTTTCTATATAGTATTTATTTAAACATGACTATTATGATTGTCTATATGTTTTTTATTAAATAAATTCATATGATCATCACATTATTATCAAATTTACGTTTATATAACATACAGTCTTTGTAATAATTTTGTAAAAGTTTATTTATTGTGTTTTTCCCATTATTTTACAAATAAATAGTCTTAAATTTTAGTTGTAAATATCTTTATGTGATTTATTTATAAGATAATCTAAGATGAAAATATATTTGAATATTAATTTAATTTATAAATATTCTTAATTTCTTGTCAAATGTGTTATTAAATTTTTCTAAAATATTTTTTATTATTAAAATCTAATATAATCATGTTCACTGATTAATTAAAAATTCAATAAAGGAAATTCTCAAATTTTAAAGAACATAATGAAAATTCTCTTACATCTTACCAATAATTTTAGAATAAATAATATAAGTTCATCCTATGTTAATCTTGGTGATAAATTAAAATAATATGGTTTATTTGTTTTCACCTTTTTTGTATACTTTGTATACTACTTTGCATATCACATATATATTTTTTAATTCAAAATGTTTTATAATTATTTAATTAATATTTTTAATATATTATAAATATTCATTAAATATGAGTCTATTTTCCAATTTGTTAATCTTATTATTTTTAATGTTCTTGTTTTTATTTTGAACCTTTTCCACTTTTAACATTATTTAATTAACATATCTACATTTTCTTGTAGGTTTAGTTTGTAAAATGTGCATTTTGTATTATTTTCCTTAGAAGGAATATTTTTTTTACTATTTTTAACTTATAATAATAACTCACTTTTTTATTTTGATGTAGAGGAACATTCCTAATGGAAGATACTTGGTCATTGAATAAGTAGAGGCATTAATTTTAATTAATATTAATAGTGGTAAGGTTATACTTGATCAAAATATATCTAAATATTAGTAAATTCATTAGGTGAATCTTGAAACTATTAAAAAAGTAGGTATAATCCCATTTTACAATAAAAATGTGTTGCATATATATATATATAATTTCAAAAAAAATACACACATAAAATATTATATATTTTTTTAGAGTATTTCTATCTATATGCTTTGAAGATTTCATGCTAAATGAAATGAAATATTTTTTTATTATTCCTTAAGATTGCAATAAAAATATAAAAGGATTATAAGTAGATGTAAAATACATTAAAATCAAGGGCTATTTGGAATAATATTTAAAAATAATTAAAAAATTAAAATTAGTATTTAAAAACATTAAAAAATAAAAATTAGAATGAAAGTGATCCTATAAAATCTAATATCTATCTAGCATCATAAGGAAAAGAGATACTAAAAATAATAATAGCATTTTTCGGGTTTTTTATATGTTAGGGTTATATATCATGTTTTATCATAACCATTAATCTATTATGGTGGTATTTTTTTAAATAATATCGTGAATTTATTATGTTACATCCAACTCATCACCATCCTTTGGGTGATGTAGTTTTTCTTTAAATGTCCACAATTTTTACAATTTTTTTTTTAAGTAATAATAATAGAGTTGTGAATATCAATGACATTGAAGTGAGTATGTAAATTTTATGTCAAAGTCTTCTTCTTGGAATTGATACTACCATTGAATTTTTTTTTGGGATGTTTTAGACTATCTTAATTTTTAAAAATCTTGCAATTATTTTGAGATATTTACACTTGTAGATTATTTACTTTAGCGTTAGTTCTCTGATCTATAAATACAAGTGCCCAGACCATATGTCAACAAGATTTTGTGTGTAAGGTTATTCTATTGGAATACCTTCTTGGAGCCTTTAAGAGTAGTGTTATAATGCCCAATTTATTCCAAGTTTCATAGCAAGCCGTAAGTGACTATTGGAGATATGCTACCACCATGGAAGAACATTGCTAGAAGACTCTAGTCATCATAGGCTGAGCATGAATATCCTTATGCTCAATAGTCCATTATACTCAAAATTATCCTAAAACTCAAAAGATGGATAAAAACCTACCCTTTATTGACATTGATGTTGGGTCTCCTCTAAACATTAAAAGATATGATAACATCTGTATGGTGTCGCTTAAAATTATTTCATACTTTAGTGGAGAAAACACCATTACCCCCATTGAGTACATTAAAGATATAGAAAAAATTTGTAATATTCATAATACTAATAAAGATAATGTGGCCATTAAATTTTTATCCATTTAATTTAATGGAAAGGATCTATATTTGTATAGGACATTGGCTCTTAATTATATTTATTCATTGGGCCAACTAAAAGAGAAGTTGAGTCAGAGGTTTGAAGACAAGAGTGATCATTTATCTTTATTTGAATAATTAACCCACATCAAGAGAGATCCATAAGATTTTATGAAATGTTTAAATTATATATATCAAAAAACAATGGATATGATTCTAACCCTTGTGATACCTACTCCAAACTATGCCTTCATTTACTATCTCACTTTGATGGAACTAGAGATCCATTCATACACCTTCAAGCCTTTCATAAGGATTTTCCATCTCATGCAAGTACTTTTATTCTAATAAAGTTGTTCTATAAGACATTAGTGGGGGAAACATATAATTAGTTCTTTCATCTACTCTCTATTGGCTCCTTGCACACATATGATGACTTAGATAGTAAATGAAGACATAGTTTGGAGTAGGTATCACAAGGGTTAGAATCATATCCATTATTTTTTGATATATATAGTTTAAACATTTCATAAAATCTTATGGATCTCTCTTGATGTGGGTTAATTATTCAGATAAAGATAAATGATCACTCTTGTCTTCAAACCTCTGACTCAACTTCTCTTTTAGTTGGCCCAATGAATAAATATAATTAAGAGCCAATGTCCTATACAAATATAGATCCTTTCCATTAAATTAAATGGATAAAAATTTAATGGCCACATTATCTTTATTAGTATTGTGAATATTACAAATTTTTTCTATATCTTTAATGTACTCAATGGGGGTAATGGTGTTTTCTCCACTAAAGTATGAAATAATTTTAAGCGACACCATACGGATGTTATCATATCTTTTAATGTTTAGAGGAGACCCAACATCAATGTCAATAAAGGGTAGGTTTTTATCCATCTTTTGAGTTTTAGGATAATTTTGAGTATAATTTTCAGTTGTGTCACTGTCAAAATCACTTTGAAAATAATAATTCATAACACTTTGATTTCCCATCATGGTTTTAAGCTTAAGAGCATTCGATAATTTACTAAGTTTTTAAATTAATTTTTAGCAACACTAGTTACTATCATACTATTGTCACTTATGGACCATAGCTCATTCAAAACACAATGGTTATGTTCTCCTATTGGAATTGAGACTTTATCATGTTATATAATGATAAAATCAGAATACCTATCTATGTTGTGTTTCATGGCCTTACCTTTCCCCTATGGATTTTTATGCATTAGTTTATTAATGGATTAAGATGTTTCATATGGTTAGAGCTAGAAAACGTTTGTGTATCCCAACCTCAAAAAAATGTTTACATAGAAATAGATATTTCCAAATATCTCAATAAAACTATTAGAAGATAAGTAAGTGATAAGAGGATCACACATCATGTGATTTACATTAAATTTCCCAACACTTTCTTGTGTTTAAAGCTACCGACCATAAAACCATGAATGCCCACTAATGGCCATCTCCAAGCTCATCCCATGGTCAAAAAATTAGTTTGAGGGTAAAAAAATTCTCACCCATATGAAAACTAATGGACCATAATTCATAATTTATAATAATAATAATAATAATAATAATAATAATAATAATAATAATAATAATAATAATAATAATAATAATAATAACCAAAATTTATGTTTGATGGGTAAATCTAGATTATTATCTCCAAACCCACATGAGCTTCCTCAATAACTATAAAATAGTAATTTTATTCCACTCAAAAAACAATGTCACCACTATTATATGCCCCTCAAGTTCCATTCACTATTTTAAATTCCCTAAGCTATATGATGACCTCTCAACCATCATAACCCCCTTATGAGGTGAGTAATGTAGGTGTAACTAATAATTTGATAGTTTTTTTTATCATGATGCATTATATCTCCATCAACATAATCATTATCCATATCAATAATATGGATAATATGTTCAAGACAAGTGGTGTCCATTTCAACTCAATGACTTCATGAAGGAAACCATCACTTCACATAGATTAAAAAAATTCTATTTTAGCTGAGATTGATGAGGAACCATCATGAAAACTAAGGTTGATCAATGATTTTCTAGTCATGGAATGTATGAGGTATCAATGACACAACCTACACATATTTTTTTCTGGATACATACAATATTTTTATGAATATTAATATTATTTGTGTGTAATAAGTAAAAATTTATAGTTTTTATCTCACCTCCACCATCAAATCTATTTGGTTACCTAAAATCTTCCAAATGTCTAATCATGGGATGACACATGGGAAATTTTTTACTATAATTTTCCATATCTTACACAAATTTTTGTGAATTGGGATCCATATCATACTCATCAAGTTTTTTGGACTCTATTTTTCTTTAATGGTCATTCCCTCATATTTCCAATATTTATGCATCCAATGAAATGGTGAAAATGGAAACATTTCAGTGTTAGTTACTTGACTCTCTTCCTAATGCCAAATAGATCTTATGTGAATAATTAAACATATTTGAATATTATTAAGATAAAGAGGTAATTATCCCAATACATTGGTACATTCGTGAAAGAGAGGCACAACTTTACATGTGTAATAAATTCACTATCTTTGACCCTAATCATGACCTTCACATTCCTACCACCTCATCATGGTTTGCATGGTCTAATATATGAAAAGGACATGATCAAGTAATCAAGAGGATTGATAGAGCCATGTTGGAAATTTTTTTTCATTTTTTAAATAATTTTTACCACCCTATGGTTGTCTTTTTTATTGTCTAATTTTTTACCATCTTCCAAATAATTTTGAAAATGAGTGGATCTCCCCCTTCAATGTTTTCTAAGGTGTAATTTTATATAAACAATTGTCATATTTATCACTCTTGGACTAGGAAACACAATATTATAATATTTATAATTCCAACTTGACTTATAGTTTCTTTTGGATGGATTTAATGATGTAAAAAGTTTGTTAATATGAAAACTACCTTTATTTACATATATGGGAGATAAATATCTATTTATTTTGTCACAATGCACTTGAAGCTTAACACCATGAATTAATAAAAATTTAATGAGTTGGACATTTCTACCTTCAATGAGGCTATTAAAATTTAGGCTACCATGTGGTAATACAAACTCAAAGTGGAAGAACATTACAATATCAAGCTTAAGTAGCTTAGATTTGAGCACAAATGAACTGGATTTGTTTTGGAGATAAATATTGTGAAGAGATGTTTTCTCTGTTCCATCCTAAGAAATATTATAATCACATCAAAGTTATAAGGGATGTTGGTTCTTACCTTTCATGCTTTATTGATATTTTAAAATCCTTTTTTCTCATTACCACAAGGTTTTTTATGCTTAACCCTCAACATTAGAACATGAGCATACTCTACTCCATTGCCTTCAAGTTGTGCCTTATAATTTCAATGAGTCACAAAGAGTGGAATGTGATATAATTATCCATTAAGGAGCTACATGATGATTATATGTAAATTTTTATGATAAATCCCATAGGATTAAAATATTTACATTTAATTTCTATCAAGAATAATGGGATATTAAGGGTTATAATTTACATAGAGTTTATGGGGAGACTATCTAAACTAGTTACCTTAGCAAGCTTATAAACTGAGATAATATTAAGTTATTCCCAAAGTTATGGATATTGAGCTCATCCTCAATTCACATACCAACACACTTCTTAATGTATCCTAAAATATCATTGATAAATCCCTTGCTCTTTGATTCAAATATTTGCTTCCCCTCATAGTTTTCCATAAGTAAATTGGATTTATCTATAAAGAAATATATTAAATATATCATCATTTTAATATGGAATATAATGTAATGTCTTAGGAAGTCTCATCCAAATGATTTATTTTAATTTAGAAAATACTTTGACATGAATTATTGGAATTTTATATTGGCCATGCTTCAATAACTTAGGTCTATTTCTATATTTTTCAATGTAGTTAAAATTATATTTCAAGATGAAGTCACCTAAACCACAATTAATGGTTCCCAATATGAATAGTTTAGCCTCTTTTAATCCATTATGGACCATTTTTAATAATTTGGACTTATTACTAGTCCAATTATAAAATAAATGTTACAAATAAATTTAAATTGTTTGAAGTTTTCAAATAATAAATTTTCCCGAATGTAACGTGTGTGGAATATATCTAGTTTTTTACCATGCTCCTAGTCTAGATTATTTGGAATATATGAAAATTATTCCTTTTCTAACATTGTCTCTTGTATATTTTGGTGGCATAAGTCTAAATTATCTTAAATAATCCTTTTAATCGAGGTTTACCTATAGCCCCTTCCATCTTTCCAATTCCTATAATTAAATTAAAGAGAAAATTTTTAGTGACTCCATACTCACCTTGGTCAAATAGTGTAATTTTTTATATAATGCCATTTAATGTCTGGTTTTTTTTTTAGCCTCTAATCCTTCCATCTAATGGAAAAATAACTAGTGATATATATTTCTTATCCTCCTTACCTAATTGGCTTATCGAATATAGGTGGTTATATATTTAGCTTGATGATAAATTATTTTTTTGGGCATCCCCTTTGCCTTCTAAATCACTCCCTAATGAGGGAATATATGGTTCATAAGGTTGATAATAAATTATTATTATATATTTATAATCATATATCCTTAGTATAAAAGATGTAAATATTCGTAATACTCAGGTATACTATTATGGTATCCTTTTAAACGTGCCTATATCAATCTTGAAATAATCTCTAGGGACTTCATTTGGGCCATATTTAAAGGCACCAAAGGGTTTATCAAGTTGAATTGGATATTTATTATAATAAAATGGATATAAAAAGGCTTGGTATTCTTGATATAAAATACAAGGACATGTATTATGTACTAAGTGGATTATTCAATCCTTGGAAAGAAATGAAACATGGAAAATTTTGGTCAAAAACTCCACCACTTAAGTTAATCTTATGGGAAAGGGATCCTAGAAATGTATAATTAACCAAATCATTATTATCACTATGATCCTTTTTAAGCTTTGTAAATTATCAAAATAAACTTACATTGGGATGGCGATAACTCCAAGTTTGGGTTCTATCTCTATTCCTACTCTTAGTGGTGGTCTCCCAACTTTAAATTTTATGAATTTATATTTTATTTTATACCATGTATTAATATCCTATAAATATTAAAAATATGCATCAAACTTGTTTCTAACCTCTTATATAAATAAACATTGGGATTATATTCATTAGAACATTCTTCATATCATATTCAACCAAAAAGCTAGTGATCAAGAATTTATTATATAAATGTATAACTCTATAACTCTATAATTGAAGTCCATATTTAAAAACATGATTTCAATCTCCAATGAGATGGTGGATTTATTGGAAATCTCCAATTGAGATAAAATTCTTCTATTACTAATCCAGTTTACATTACCAACTTCTTTTGCCTCAACACCTTAAAGTTGATGCTCTTAATTCTAAGTGGAAGGTAAATTCTATAGAATAAGTTTAGAAAAAAAAATTAATATATGTGGGTTTTTATCATCAAATAAAACTAATCACATGTATTATGGTGTATTATCCACCATGGGATTATAATTGGAACTTGGTTAGTTCATGGGCATGGATCATCCTATTTGCTTAGTTTATAACCACCCAAAATCCTAGAAGCATGATTTTGGGTTCTACAAACATGCCTAGTAAACATGGATTTTTATTTTTTACCCATTTTAAGCCTTTTAATATATAAATGTTTCATTGGAATATGTTTATTTGATGGGAATCAATCATATTTCCTATAAAAATTCACATAAATTTGGGATATTTTTGTGCATAAATTCTATTTAAACTATATGAAAATATAAATGATGATACTTTTTATCATGCCCATTTTTTCCCCAAAATATCAACATGACACATAATTAAAACCAAAAAATCACCCATGATACCTAGATAGAAACCCAAATACATTCCATCAATCATATAAAATCTAAGAAAAATAATTTTGCACTATAAAATGGTTCATACAGGCATAATTCATTAATTTGAAAGCCCAAAGTATTAATATGTTTGAATTTACACTCAATCCATTTCCCCAATGATTTTTACACAATGGAAATTAAGATAGTCATCTAATTTAAATTAGGCCAATGTTTACATAGTTAGGCTCCACATGTTCACTTTAGTAGGCTAGATGACCATATCCAATTCACTTCAAACTCTTGGGGCCATTATTTCCACCTATCACCTCCTAAGTAGCTCCGTGAAAGGTTTCATGTGGAAATAAGATACTAATTTCTACCCTACCACTTTACAAGGTTAACACAGATTTGAAGGGTTACAAAGTAGTGTGATTATGACACATGGTTGTGTCCTACTAGTTCATTAGCTTGTAAACCTTGTGCCATGCACAAAACTTCCTAGGATAGTGGGCTATCAAGAATATGCCATGTGGTAGCATATAGTGAGCCTGCTTACGTAAATTATTTGCAAAGTACACAAACATATTTGGGATAATATGTCACCAAGATGATTCTACATGGTATCATCCCACTCCTCTACTAGTCTAGATGCACTACTCCTTCTATGGTCATCTCAGAGCCTGCATGTCATTGGGATGATTCCATGTGGTAATACCATATTAGCTTAGAGGCCTTATAAACTATAAGGCTTTCCTTAGGATCATGGGTCAATGATATGATGCCACATGGAAACATCTCATGAGATCACTCACCTAGAATTGATCATACCACAAACCAAGATGATGTCATTCTTACATTAGCATAAGGATGACACATGGCTTCCTCTAAATTGATATAGAAAGTCATTAAAATAACTAAAGCAAAAAGGATGTGAAAGACCCAACTAAGAGACATCTAAGACAAGTCAAAGTAGATGAATTAATTTAATGAGGATAAACCTGACTAAGGTAAATATCCCCAAAAAGGGATAAGTTAAATTTAAAATAAAATCAACTAAGGCAAATAAAGCTTGATTATGCCATAGCCTATGTAGAATGATTTAAAAAGGATAGAATTGAGCATGTAAGAGAAGCACACAAAACCTCTAAGGTCAAGATATAAAGCTAATAAAACTAGCAAGCATGTATAAGCCTAAATTATTAAATTAAAACTAAACCAATACTCTCATTGGTTAAATCGATTAATAGAACATCAACAATCAACTCAATCAGGCGAAACACCTCTTTGATATAGTGCAACCTATGAGCCTGCTAGTCTACTCATATTAAAAAGGCTTCTAGGATATAACAGAGACCTAATTAATTACACCACAATTTAGAGATTTATAAAAAGATATGATTGTATAACTTAGATTTGAGGAATGGTCTTTAACATCCTTCTATATTATTAAAAAAATTCATGTAAGGGATTATATAATGAACACATCTAGTTGCCTTGTATTGCTGTCTTAACTTAAGAGCCCAACTCTATTATAATTTATTCTTTTTAGAAGTTGTTCTTGATATAGGAAATACCAAAGGTATAAATATTTCCTAATTCTTTAATCTATAATCCTTTCATAAAGCATTTCCTTATTATAATATCTTGACACTCAGACTATAAAGTCCTATTTTATTGTTATTCCCAATAACAATCCCTTAGCCATTTATTTGAGTTCCACTCATTTATGGATAAGCTTAGTCTGAATTATAATTTCCAATATAGTGTAAGAGGAGTCACAAATATTATTTTATATTTGGATTATCATTAACTTTAACCCAAACAAGGCATACTTATCATATTATTGAAAGAGCCATGAAGGCCTAAGATATTCCCTAGAAAATGACTCCTTCCCAAGGGTCTGATATAAATTGTCATAACTATACATGGCTTATTTTATTAAAAAGGTTAAAATAAATACTACCTAAATATTTAATCATGATATGCATAACTATGTTATAAATCACTGTTACTTAGCTCATTCAAAAATCATGATTATTATTCCCAATAAGAATCCCTTAGATATGTATCTAAATTCCACTCATTTTAGATATGCTAGAACTCCATTAACACTTCACATTTAGATTAAAAGGAGATGATCAATGCTAAAATGGCCAACCAAATTTAATCTAACTAAGCATAATCCATATTAATAATGGGTTAACCTAACCAAATTCATAAAATTAACACACCTAAAATTGTAATATTTCAAATCATAGGTAGACTGAATCAAATTTCTTCATATGTATCTATATAGTTCATTTAAGGTAATATCTCTACAAGCATCCCAAGATGTAATGACCAAGCATCATAGGATATTCCAAATAATGAAACAAATACACTTATATATATATATATATTAAGACCATTAACTTATCTATAGTCAATCATAAATATACAAGCCTCCACAAGGATTCCATTTTCAACACATAACCTTCACAAGGAGGTCTATTAATCCTACATACAAAGTAGACTTTAAAATAGTTATTTGTAGTAATAATTAGTGCATTTAGTTGGTGAATACATAATATAGTGGGTCACACACAAACCATAACCAATATTTAAAACATAAATAAAAAAAGTTTAACTAAGAATAATCAATCCTTGGATTCTACCTAGTTTTATAAGGAAACAAAACATGAGTGGACTACAACTAAAGATGATCTCCTCTTTACTCCAAGTAAAAATTTAGCCAACTAAAGGTGGGCTCACCTCCCAACCCTTTTCCATCATCAAATGATTACTTTAGGCACCCCTGAATAGGACTCCAAGCTCTAAACATTTTCACATCATGGTGTAAGTTAAATAAAGTCAAAAATCAATCAAAATGTCTTGGGGACAAGGAGATATCTACTCACAATGTGACAACAAGGCATCTCTAAGTGAAGAGGTTACCAACCTTAGATATATTTACATAAGGGTAAAATCATAATAAGGCACACCCATAGCTAGCAATAAATGGGCATACAACCAATGAGATATAAATTCTATAAGCAGTCATGAGAGGGATTAACCAATCTACCATCATTTTCCAACATGAGAGACCTAACCCTTATTTCATTATGAATAATGTGACCATTTAAAATATTAGAATTTATTCATGGTAAAACCTTTATCTCAAATAAAGTATAAGTATTAACAACTAGGACTTTCATGGAGGAATATCTCAATTCCAAACTCCCACACAAGGTTAATAACACTATGGGGTGAATCAAGCACAACTATAGAGAAAATAAATAAAGAGAGGAAGTAAGCCAAGTGGTCTTACTCCTCTTGAACACAATATATTAATTAATAATCACACAAACTTAATTTAGTCAAATATCAAGATATTATAGTCAATAATATACCTACCATAAAATCCAAACCCTTACATGGATATTTTTTATAGGTTTATACCAGCTAAGGCTTTCCCTCTCCCTTATTCTTCCTTCATTTTTTGAGTTGGTCCCCCCATAAATGCTCCTAAATTTTTAATTTTAGAGAATATAACTTTTTTCTAGGAGATCCATCTTCCTCAAATATGCATTATCTCCTTCTTATAACCTAATTAGAACATAACATGTGTCTATTCCTCCCTTGGATTGGCCAACTAAATTTGTTGGCCAGCCCATGCCTTCTTGATGACTATCTCTTTCCCAGTCCATAATGGTGCATGTTATTTCTAGTAGAGTCTTATGGTTAATTGTAATATAATTAACTTCCTTAAAAAGGGCTTAAGGTAAATTTAATTAATGGATGAGTTTGTAATTTTGTAATAAGGCTGCTTAGATGTTGGTATACTTTGTCCTCATGTATTTAAGATGACCAACCAAAGGTGGTTTGACTAACCTAGTAGTGATTACCATATATTAAAGCATGTATTCACTAAATTAAATGGTTGAGTGGTATATAATGCATTCAATTAGGATTAATTAGGGTTCAAGACAAGATAAAGGCTGGATGTAGGATCACACATTATGAGACAATGCCTGGCATAGTCATTTTTACCTTCATTGGTAATGACCTATTCTTTCACACTTATTACACCCATGAAATCTATTATCCTAATAGACAAAGATTTAAAACATAGAATTCTATATCATTCAATTTAAACCAATGTAATTATATTACCAAGTAATTCACAAGGTCATGAAGTGATATTCATGTAGCACCTAATTGATGTATAATTCCAATTATAACATAAGGCACTAATTTAAGCATTAATTAGATAATTCTTCCTATTGACATGATTTTCTCACATTGGAATTAGTATGACCATGGGATTATCATCATTAGTTAACATAGTCATATTAATTTCTCATGAGGGGATTTACATTATTCCACCCTTAAATAAGGCATCATCCATGTTGTAGGACTTCTTTACCAATCCAAAAAGGTTCTTATATCTCTTCTTGACTACTACAACATCATTTCAAATTATATATGTGTCATCCTAAGTAGGACACAATATGATCTATTTGTTGCATCCCCAAAGAACATTTTCAGATGTGAAGATCGACTTCTAAATAATAGCAAACATGCTATTCCTCTTATACTTCTAACATCCCATAGAGTTTCATTAGGGTTTATTGAACTTGGATCATCATTATTTGATCCTAATTTCCTTGTTGGCCTTAGAATGGTGTGACAAAGTGACTTCAGACCTTACAGTATAAGTCATGAATTTAATTTTTAGAATTCAACAATTTATTCCATTTTTTCAATATTTCTTCTTCACACAAATTTACTTGGCAATGATCATGGGAGAGTTGAAAAACCTACCATCATGTCCCACATGAGATGCCTTCAATTAATTTCATCATAATATATAGGTAAGGGTTAAACAACATTCCACTAGTACAAAAGGACTTTTCCATGATACCATCATGAAGATGCTGTCCATTTCCATAATTTTCCTACAAGACTAATATTGACATTTTATCATACCGATAATTTCCCTACTATAAATTCATAAGGATGACCCAGTTCTAGATCATAATAATTTGAAATTCCTATCAAAATAACCTTTGTAATTTAGAGATCGAAGTGGTCCAATTTCACATCCAAGCCTTACTTTATTTAAGGTTATATTATCAGTTTGACTATCACTGAGTGTATTGGATGTTGAATGAATTACAATTATTCTCTAGATAAGGTAATTTAGTCTAACCTAAATCATGCCACAAAACATACCTATCTCAATCCATTGAGATTCAAAATTTTTTATTTTTATATAAGCATGAGATTTTAAGCTCTCTTTGAATATGAAATTCCTTATTAGAGAGGAATGATAGTTTCCAATCACATCAAAACCATCCATAACCATTATTGTTTAAAACATATGGGATTTTGTAAATAAGTAGAGCATGGATAAATTTGTCCCATTAAATCCATTCTACTATAGAATAATGAAAAGATGGAATTTACTCCCATATTTAATATACCATGCCATTCATGGAAGGTTTTAAGTAATTTACTATCACACCCTTCTATATCATTTTTATCTTAAAATTTTAGATTATTAGCCTAGGTATCATATAAAACTTAATATGCAGGTGGTTTTTAGTCCCAAATAAAATAAAATTAAGCATTTAAATGATTAATCAAGTGAATCAAATCACTCATGAATATATTATAAGTAGATAAGTTCTTATAGAAAAATATGGTATGTAAAACTATTTTGGAATAACAAGAGGATAACATCACTCTATTGCTTCCATTAAAATTCATGGAAGGGTTAAGATATCACCATAATGTCTCCAAAATATAGGACTTAACTTATTCCACCATGATATTCATAAGAGGGTCAATAATTCTTCCACCATGCTTATTACGGGAGGCTTGCCAATGTAGAAATATTATGAAATAAAAAAGTATACCATCACTCTATTACTTCCATTAATATTCAAGAGTGGATTAATATTTATACCATAATGTATCATCATGAGAGGGATTAATTTCTTCTACCATGATATTAATACAAGGGTCAATATTTCATCCATCATGCTTAGTACAGGAGGCTTGCCAGTGTAGAAAGATTATGGAAAAGCAAGAGGATACCATCACTCTATAGCTTCCATTAAAAGTAATGCTAGAGTTAATATATATATATATATATATATATATACCATAATGTATCTTAATAAAATGTCTTAACTTATTCCACCATGATATTCATAGGAGGGTCAAGAATTCTTCCACCATGCATGCAACACAGGGTGACTGCCATTCTTTCACTATGAAGATGTTTTTCACAGATAACCACTGCACAAGAGGAATTTAATATACTAACAATAAGATAATAATTATGTGATATTATTTTTTTATGTATCCCTCAATATGTCATTCTACCACTTAATATTATCAATACGTAAGGTCCCTCAGGACACCAATCCACCAGCTAATACAATGTGCATAGTGAAGAGATACCTTAGTGCTCTTGAGATACCTCGATGTCTAAGACCACCATGTCTAGTGGGTGATGAAGGATGGGATCTTGGACCAATGAAATAAATCCACATCATGGCCCACTAAGTATCATTTTCAAGATAATTCTTCTAATTTGTACTTACTTTAAGTGAAAATTATGCATATAGTTGTTGACCAATTTTGCCCCTCAAAGTCAAAAGGTCAACCCCTATAGGTAAAAACATGATTTTCATGTTTTTATAACCTATTTAAAATATTTTTCATGCCTTATTTGGTCTTCAATATCCTTTCCAAAACATTATTAACATTGTTTAGGATAAATTTAGAGAAATTAAGGCAATCTTCTTTCTTGGTTTTGTAATGGTCTAGTCATCTCATCGTGAGAAAGGAGTGAATCCAAGAAGTGTCATAGATTTTAGTTGTATCTAAAAGTAATATTTAAACCTCATCATATTTCTTAGAAAATTCACATGTGTTTGTAAAGTTTAAGATTTATTTGAAAACTTTAAGGTTAAATTTTATGAAGAAAAGGGGTGCTTTTGACTAATTCCAATGTATGGAAAAGATTCCAAAGTGAATAATCCATAAAATAAAATTTTAAAATGTTATTTATGGAGTTATATAACTACCAAACATGTAAAGGAAGTTAGAATAGGTCAATTACTTCAGAAATCACTCTAAAGGGGCCATTTAATGCACTTGTACAGACTTCAAGAACTCACTTTTAGGTGAAAATAGAATTAGATTGTCATTTAATCTTCTAAAGGTCATAATAATTAATGGAAGGAAGTTTTAGGTCTTAAAGTTTCAAATTACTCTCTTTCTCCTTCATCACTACCTTCACAAACTTAGAAAGGAAAAAGTCAAATGCATGGTATGACTAAGAGAGGGGAAGTTGGAGACTAAAACTTTGAGAAATGTTAGGGATCCTATTAATATTAATTTTTTTGGAATTATGTTTAAAATTAATCACCTATCCTCTATTAAAAAAATTTAAGAGTGATATCAAGTCACTATGTCTTATTCATTCAAATAGGGTTTGGTTTTTCTCATGTTTATTCATTCTAGAATTCAATGAAGGAGAATGGATTTTATGGGATGTTTTAGAGGTCAAAATATTCATTGTAATGTTATTTTCACTAGTCAATACAATCTTGGTTTGTGTTTTCAATAAGGAGAAAGGTGTCTCAAGTGTGTGAGCATATCACTTTGATACAAGTGTGTTTGGTCTATTTGAAGTGTTACCACTCTCAGAAGTTAAAAAATTATTCAGTATTTATGAATACCCCTCAATATCTTATATTCTATTTGAAGTGTTACCACTCTTAGAAGTTAAAAAATTATTTAGTATTTATGAATACCCCTCAATATCTTATATGATCCATGTGTTATCTCTCTCTCTCTCTTAAAATTTCGCTTTGGATAAAGCCTTTCAAGGGTTGTCATATTCTAATCTTTTAGAAGTGTGCCATAGATCATAATCAATCTTCTACATGTATGATTACCAAATTTGGATCAAATGCCAATGAGAAACCATGGTATCATAAAAATGAACCATTGGACCATTGGATTTCTAAGAGAATTAAAGTGGTATTCCAATCATATACTCTCAAACAAATATTTGAAGGTGTTTCAATCACTCACAAGTCTAAAGAAATTTAAGTGAGCATTCATAGGTCCAAGTTCATGTTGAAGACATTTTATCAAAGGAAAGATGTGGCGTAAGATTATAAACACCCATGTATACTTTTATTATCTCACTAAAATAACTATAAGGCATGATCAAACCATATAATCCAATTTTTATGTAAAATCAATGTATAGGAACTATTTGTGTGATAGGCTAGTATATGTGAATGAACACATTTTAGGTTGTATAGTGCTAGTAGGCGATCTAAAAGATTTTGAGTTAGATGATAGGGAATTTTAAAGGAGTTGATATATAATGTATATTATTAATAATCAATTAATAAATCCTTGGAAATCCAAACAAGCAAAAGTAGACCTATAGGTTCTAAGCCTATAGGACCTCGTTTTGAGTATGGATCAATGGTCATGTAAAAAGGAATAGGCAAAGGAAACATGACTCAATGTTTATAATAGAGAATTTACAGACTAATTAAATAACCTAAGTGATTTGAGAGTTAAATGAGGGTTAATAAGGTTGAGTTCACAAGCATAATACTCATACATAGGTCTATATATGGAGACAAGAGAGCAATGGTTTAAGGATGCTTGAAAAGGCTAGTAGCCAAAGATAGTGAGAATAAACTTATATGAGGTTTTAATCCTCTTGAAATTCCATTATCTAGTTTAAAATATTGGGATCTTAAGTTCAACTTTCAAGAGTTATACCAAATAGCCACCCACAACTAGGCCTAGAGAAGTGTAAGAAAGAAATTGCAAGTGTGTGGAGTATGATGTCATGAAAGTGATCAAAGGGTTAAAAGGAGGTTAAATAGGTTCTTATTATGATTTAGGAAGTTATTAATTTTCTCATTAGTTTGCATTGAAGTCATAAAACCTAGAATGCATTTAGATTATCTAAATGCCACCTACAGGTTGGCCTAAGCAAGACAACTTATTTCCAAGCTTGAGAAGAGAATGCTACATATAATCAATGATATGGGAGTTTAGGTGAGATAATATAAAAATAATATGATTAAATTGAAATTAGAATTTAATAGGTAAAATATTTAGATAAATATGACCAAACCAAGTCATTTCAATCCTATCTACATAGCCAATGAGAGCCACAAGCTTGTCTACCTTGTTAGGTGAAATTTGCTTATTTAGAGTGAAGAGAGGACAAATGAGGAAAGGTAAATTATAAACTCATTTATATCCTTAGACCTAATAAAAAATATGAAAATGATGATAATCCCTATTTAGGCCTAATAAGCCTAAGAGTCTTAGTCCATTACACATGTAGACCATATGAAAACCATGTAAAGGGTGTCTTGTTGATGCTAAAGTTATATTTTGAGGGGTTTTATAAGTTATTAAACATATTGAAGACCCTATAAGACCATCCATAGGTAGGGAAAAGTAAGAAAAGTGGTACTTAAGCCTTTGAGACCACCTCAAGTTTCCCTGATGAATGACTATATTTTAAGACCAAATTTTTTATGACTTATATTCATTTGACATGATGAATTAATCCAAATCAATTTAAAGGATTATAAATAGGTTATTATACTTCAATATTGTTGTATTTTCTATTATATTGGATCCATCACCTACATTAATAAAGGATAAGAATTCAAACCCCTCTCCATTACCAATACAAAGACCTATAGACCAGCTTGATGCACTCATGACTATTATAAAAATATGTATGGGGAACCAAGATCTTAAATAAAGTTTAGGTGGATAATACACTTAAATTTTATGGCATTGGTTTAGGGATTAAGGGGCCATGGTTTATGAATAATCGTTAAGAACCAAAATATGTCTAAACCCTCCTGAAACCTTAGTAAGGACCCAATGTGAGATATTTGTCTCTAAAGTGCATAATATAAATTTTAATGATCCTAAAACCTCCAAAAAAAATTTCTAGAATCTAATTAGATTCTCAATGTGTACTTTGTCTCTACTTGTAACTATATAAACTGTATTAAATGCCCTATTTTGTAAGGATTTTAGGTGTTTATAGGGTTTTGAATAATGGAACATTAGAGAAATATTTAAAGAGGTGTTTTGGGATTTTTTAAACCTATAAAATATTAAAAATACATACAATACCCCATGAATATGCTAAAATAAACCTGATTTTTCAAGGCAATCTTAAATAGACTTAAAAAGAGACTAGGTTTTGAGACCATTTCATAGTTCTCACACTTCCATAGGGTCTCAAGACCTAAATTTTGTAATGGAGGTTGGTGATAGGATAGGTAAAGTGAATCACATGATTTTTGGTGGTTTCACATGTGTGGAGAGATATGGAGTAGAAATTAGTCTTCTTGGCAAGGAGGCCTAATTAAGGAGAGAGAATAGAAGAAAAAAGACACTCCCACATAGTGTTAGGACATGAAACTTGGCATGGATATATAAGGGGATAATAGGTCCTCAAAATAGTCTTAAATTTTACAATAGAGTATATACATTATTATACACAAGGAGTTTTACATGTTTTTAGGGTTGCAAGAAATGAGGCAAAATGAGACCTTTTAGTGAAAAATAGAATCTTGGATAGAGTTTGATGACTCCAAATGAATATTTATATGTTTTATATGATGTGAGTATGTCATCCATGTATAAATATTTACTTTTTGAATATGAACTCAAAATTTAACATTTGTGACCAAGATTGGCCTAGGAAGACAAAGAGGTTTCAAGACACCTAAGTAGTTACTTGATGATTGCCACTGAGATGTCATTTTGATGAGATATTATGAAGATGAAAGGTGTAAAGATCATATAAATATATCATTAAAACATGACTTTACCATAAATTAATCCACTTGTCATCCCAAAATCCAAGACAAAGGAAAGTTTTGAATAATAAGACAAGGTATCAAACAAAGTTACAAACTTCCATACCACTTATAGGAGAATAACATCTTTAGGAGAGATACACATGTCTTTGAGGGTCTGATGTAACAAATTAAAAAATATATTATTTATTATAACTCATGAAACACATGGCACTCTCTCTTTCTTATGCCTTTTTCACCTTCTTCTCTCACTTTTTCTACAAAATGAGCCCTATTTGGTTGAGATTGTATCCTCCACCTAGGTATGTGAAGTCCTACCCATTTTAAAACATTTTATCAATTATAAAATTATATTTTACCCCCTCCTTTGACTGGTTTCAATTTGGGTGCTTGAATAGTTATATCTTATCAAGTGATTATATTTTCTTCCTTGGTATGTTATTCTTTTTAGTTTGAAATATTGTTTTAGGTCTTGTGAAGTGTCTAAGTGAGGTGTGAGGTTTTAGTGAATTTATTTTCATTAGTTTCATTTCATGACCTCTTGATTATTCCTCCTATGTCAAGTATTATTCACAACCTTCATGAGAATTAATAATATAGAGAGGTAGATTTAGAGAAGTGTTTATTACAGGTTAGTTTCATGTTTGAAGTGCATGTTCAACTAGTTGGTAGTGGTTAGATATATTTGGTACATCACCTCTATTATAATATTTTTCTCTCCCTTTTACTATAAAGTGGTATATTAGTGTTTGAACCTAAGTTATTCATCAAGGGGAGATATCCCTTTAACATAAATATTAACCTCTCCAATAGGTCACCCATAACATTGAGGTGATTCCATGTTATTCCAAATTTGAAAGGCTTAAAATACCTTCCAATGGGTGAAAATTTGATTGATAAACATTTTGGCATGCTTGATGGGATTAATTTATAAAGTAGTGGAAGTATTGATGGTGTTATTATTCTATATATCATTGTTTTGAGGCATTCAAAATATCAATGGTGACTCTATACATAATCAACTGGATCTAGAAGCCTAGTCACTTGTTCAAAGTAATTTATATCTTTAATTCATTATCTTGATGAGATTTTTATGGATAAGTTTTAATTAGAGAGAAAGTTCATGAAAATGGATGAGGTATATTAGTCTTATAACACTCCCTATCAACCTAAATATAATACTTACTAGTCTTATGATGTCCTTATCAGCCTTACTATGATCCATATAAACTTTATCATGTGTCATATTAGTCCTAATATCAACCTACATTACCCTTACATGAATATGATGTTGCATATGATCAGCCTTCTCAATTTCAAGATGTCCTTAGTCAATATATTAACTTATCAAATCTATCCATCTTAAATTTAAAGAAAACTCTCTTAGGCTATCAAAGGTATATGGTAAGGATTAACACATAAAGGGAATATGGTCAAGGTGTCCCTAATCATCTCATTCATGATGTGAGAGACTCATTACAACTAATGAAATAAGAATGGTCACTTATTGAGAGAGAAAATTGGAAAATCCTCTCAAGTGAAATGTTGGATATGAGTGATCTCATTCAAAGAATAGAGGATAAGCTAAGGATTCAAGAAGAATAATAGGTTAAACTCCATCATCTTGATGTGTCTTCAAATATACCACCTAAAACCTCATGTATACCACCCATTCTTCCCTAAGATATCATTTTTAGCGAGTTTCCAAGTGTTCCAAGTCCTTCACATACCTCTCAAACTTTCCCTTGAAAATCAATCCAAGAGAATATTCAAAGGAAGGAGGATATTATTGTTGAGAATCCTATTGTTGATAACCAAGATTCTACTTATCTTCCTAGAGAACCCCCTTATAGGTCTTTCAAGACTCCAAGATGGAATCTAATAGTGATGTCAAGGAGTAATTAAAGTGAAATAAGCATAGATTGGGGATTTGAAGTTAAGAATAAATTTAAACCTATGAAAATCCCTCATATCCCTCATAAAAAGACCTCTTATATTCCTTATCATCCTTATTGTTCTCCTTATCCTCATGAAATCACTAACCACCTTCAAGAAAATATATTCCAAGAAAGTATAGATAATAAAATTGAAGAGTTGGAGTTTAAAATGAAGAAGCTTGAATCAAAACAAGATCAAGAGATTAAAAATAAAGAAAACCTCATGCCTACTCAACCTCAATTTCCCTCTCCCCAAGAACCTTTATCTTTTCCATATTAGAGTTCTATATAAGAAGGTTTTAAAAATAAGGAGGTATTAGTTGATAAGTTTGAGAATTAAGTTATAGATGATGAAGAACCTCAAGAAGGCTATAAGAGAGATGAAGTGCTTGTTGAGAAGGATGAGACACTCAACCAAACTAAACTTGCTTTCTCTCCAAGAGTTCCTAAAAGAGTCTTCCATTCCCAAGACTACAAGTTTCAAAAATGCTCTATCCATTCCCAAGATAATTCATGATCCAGCTACCATACCTCATACACCCTCTACAACTCATGAACCTATTCATCACCCTCACACCATCTCCCTTATTAAAGAGGAACTTATCATATGGGTAACAAATGAAGAAGATATTACAATTTTAAGTGAGGTTCAAGTAAAATGTGATGAATACTCTTAAAGTGAGTTTGGTGAAGATATTTTCATTGATACTCCACTTGGAGAAGAAAAATACAACTCAATTTTCAAATATGATATTATAGAAGATGGTCTTAGTGGTATGCTTAAAGAAGGGGAGGTAATTTCATATAATCTTGTTGAGATCATAACTAGCCTTGATGTTGAAGGATCTCTAAGAAAAAAAGTTGAGGTTATGAATGATGTTGACATAGTTCATAATGAGTAAGAAGATTAACTTGAATATGCTTCCTTGAAATCACATCATGACTACATATAAGGATTTGAAACTATTTATATCCCTATAGCTCTTGAGGATAAAGATGATTTTTTTATAGTTGATCTCGCTCATTTTGATCAAAGATAAAATTTAAAGGATGATTGGTAATAGTATATTGAGATCCCTAAAGAGATTGAAGGCATTTTAAAAGGTAAATTACCTATTAAAGACCATTCTTATGAGGAGATTGAACAAGAGATCTCCATTGAAGATCAGTATCAAGATTGGATTGAGTATTCAAATATTCTTGAAGATCTTGATGATCTTACATCAAATGATAATCAATATGAGGTCACTCAAGATGGGATAGAGACCCAAAAATCATGCCTAGATAGAGTATCATTTATTGAAATTACATCTAAGGATCATCATGAGAAGAATTTTGAGCCATAAGAGGAATATATCTTGATAAGAGATTGGTTTGTTGTTGTCACTCCAGTTGAGAGCATACCAAGGATATTGGCATTCAAAGAGAGGATGAAGACAATAAGATCAAGGTTCAAGTGTTAGGTAGGCATCTTGATTTATACCATTATTCATCTCATGGTGTAAAATATATCATAATCTTCCCATTTAACCTAGGAGGAAGGAATTTTTTTAGGTTAGTTGTATATAGTTAGTTGATTTCTTGTTTGTTGTGTTCCCTAAGTGCTTAGCTAGCACATGTGTCTATCTTGTTTATTTACCTTATGTGTATTGTCATTTTTTCATGTGTCTATAGGTCAAATCAGATTGTTTTATCCTTTTTAAGGTCTATTTTAAGTCTGAGGTTGAGTACAAGTTACTCCATTAACCAAAGGAAGGATAAGGTTATTGATCTAATTACCATAACAAACATGATACCCCTATGAATCACCAATTTCTTGACCAATTTTGACCCCAAAGTTTAAAAAGTCAACCCATATAGGTAAAAAATTAATTTTCATGTTTTTTTAACCTAATTTAAAGCTTGGGCATGCATTATGTGGTCTTCAATTTCCTTTCCAAAACCTTATTAGCATTGTTTAAGGAAAATTTGGAGAAATTAAGGTAATATTCTTTCTTAGTCTTGTAAGGTCTAGTCATGTCATGATGAGAAATAAGTGAGCCCAAAAGGTGTCATAGGTTTTTATGTGTCTCTTAAAGTCATTTACCCCTCATAACTTTTCATAAAAAATTCACGTGTTTATAAAGTTTAAGGTTTATTTGATAATTTTAAGGTAATTTTTTATGAAGAAAATGGTTGTTTTTGACTAATTCCAATGTAATAAAAATATTACAAGATAAATAATATATAAAATCACATTTTAAAAGGTTATTGATGGAGTTATATAAATTTCACACATGTTTGGGAAGCCATAACATGCCAATTACTTTAGAAATCATTCTAAAGGGGTAGTTTAATGCACTTGTATAGACTTCAAGAACTCACTTTTAGGTGAAAATAGTTTTAGAGTGTTATTTAAGATTTTATAGACTATAACCATGCATGGAAATAGGTTTCACGTCTCATATTTTTAAATTACTCTCTTTCTCCTCCATTGCTGCCTTCACCAACTTAGCAAGGCAAAATTCAAATGCATGGTCCAACAAAGAAAAATAAATTTGGAGGATGAAATTTTGGGAAATTTTAGGGGTATTATTAAAATTAAATTTTTTGGAGTTATTTTTAAAATTCTTCCCATCTCCTTTATTAACAATTGTTAAGAGTGGGGACCAGCATTTCTAATGAGGCTTTTTGCAAATCCCCAAAGACAGATGTTGAGGAGTAGCAGTTGGAAAAGAGTGGGGACTTTTTTGACTTGGAGCAAATTAAGGGAATCTAGAGAGACGTCTTATGCTACATCTGTGAGTATTTCATACTTGATGGAAGAAGCAAAAGAGTCCACAAAGTTCACTTTGTATTTCTTAATCACTTCAAACACAAAGTAAGAATCTCATTTCCTTTCTATTTATGCTTCTCTTTGCTCTAAAGTCTATTCGCTCACAGGATAAAGGAGTCTCATCCTATATTACATGAGGGATTAATTCTAATAATTGAAGGTCACTGCAAAAACAAGGCCATTGTTTTGAATCCTCATTTGGATAAAAAGGACTCATAGAGCAACAAGAATGAAATAGTAAAGGGGAAAGGAAAAGTTAAATCCAAATCCCCCAGCTTTAAAAATCAAAATGCTGATGAGGAAACAGAATGGGAAAGCACTGAAAGTTCTAAGGAGGAGAGTATGGAGGAAGAGGGAGGAATAGAAAGTAGGCAATCAAGCTCCAGTGAGGAAGATGAAGTTAAATGTAAGAATGAGAAAGAAGGGGTCACTATAGAGGAAAAAATTGAAAACAATAACTATGATCTTGAGGAAAACCAGCAAGTGCTTGGGGAAACTGATAAAGATTTGGATGTTCTATTTGAGAACACTACTTCTAAAACTGAGAAAGAACATCTAGTTCAGGTTGCCAATCAAGTAATGGAAATGGGAGCTCAAGTTAAGGATGATTGTAACTAGAATGAAAGCCCTATTGAAACTAAGGAACAAAAATGAATGGAAAGGGAGGATCATATGGAAGAAGATGAAAATAGTCCTAAAGAGAACACAGAAGATTTGAGTGATATAAGGCAGAATGATGGGAGGCATCCCCCTATGAGATTGGCCAATTGCAAAGCAGATGTTATCCTTCAATTCAATTCATGGATGTATAAGGAGATAATGGGCCTCAAGAAGAAAATGGAAATAATGGAACGTAACCAAGAAGCAGTTTAGAATAAAATCAATAACATGGAAAAGCAGATAAGGGATATCCCAATCAAACTCAAAGACTATGAGAACAATCTAAGGGAACTCATTAAGGAAAGCAAAATGAAGATGGAAGAGGTAACCTCTAGCATATGTGCAGCTGATGTAAACATTGGAAAATGAGCAAATGAGGAAATCAAATCCTTGGAGGGGCCTAGTAAGAGAACAAGATAGAGCTCAAGAAAGAAAGCAATGTAAGAGGGTGCTATGTTGGCGGCTACAACCATACAAGACACTGTTGTGAAAGGTAAGGAAGTAGTGAAGATGATTTTGGAACTAGAAGAATAGGTCCATTGAGTTCCTATTGTCCAGGTTCTTTTTGTTGGATGTAATATCTGGATCCATTTTTTGGTTTTTGTTTTCTTATCACAATGGAGTTTCTAGGTCTCTGTAGAACCTAGGGTTAGTCTTTTGTTTTTCTAGTATGGTGGTTTCAAGTCCATGTAAAACCTATTTTTGATACTTCTATGAAGTAGGTTTTAGGTTTCACCTATGGACGTAATTTTTATATCCTTCTCCTTATGTTTTAGGGTTTCGAGGTCCCTTCAAAACCTATTTTTACCTTAATCTAAAACAATTGTTAAGAGTGACATCATGTCACTATGTCTTGTTCATTCAAGTAGGGTCTAGTTTTGCTCTTATTTCTTCATTACAAAATTTGACAAAGGAGAATGGATTTTTTGGGACCCAAAAGGTGTCATAGTTTTTTATGTGTCTCTAAAATTCATATTTAACCCTCAACTTTTCATAAAAATTTCATGTGTTTATAAAGTTTAAAGTGAAAAAGGGTTATTTTTGACTAATTCTAATGTAATAAAAATATTAAAAGGTAAATAATACATATCATCACATTTTAAAAGGTTATTTATGAATTTATATAACTTTAACACATGTTAGGGAAGTCATAAATGGGTCAGTTACTTTAGAAATCACTCTAAAGGGGAAGTTTAATGCACTTGTACAAACTTCAAGAACTCACTTTTAGGTGAAAATAGTTTTAGAGTATTATTTAAGCTTATATAGGATATAATAATTAATTTAAGGAGGTTTCAAGTCTTAGAGTTTTAAATTTATCTCTTTCTCCTCCATCGCTACCTTCACCAACTCAGCAAGGTAAAATTCAAATGGATGGTATGGTAAAGAAAAATAAATTTAGAGGATGAAACATTGTGAAATGTTAGGGGTCATATTAAAATTCCATTTTATGGAATTATTTCTAAAATTCATCCCCTCTCTTTTATTAACCATTGTTAAGAGTGACAATATGTCGCTATGTCTTGTTCATTTAAGCAGGGTCTAGTTTTGCTCTTATTTCTTCATTCCAAAATTTGAAAAAGGAGAATGGATTTTGTGGGATGTTTTTAGAGTTAAAATGAGTCTTTTAAATTTTATTTTAACTAATAAATAAAACCTTGTTTTGTGTCTTCAATAAGGATAAAGGTATCTCAAGTGTGTGAGCATATCACCCTATTACAAGTGTGTTTGTTTTATTTTATGTGTTACCACTCTTAGAAGGTTCCAAATGCTTTAGTATTTATGAATACCCCTCACTATATCATATTATAAATGTGTTTTATCTCTCTAAAAGTGTCTCTTTGATTATAGACATTCAAGTGATGTCATTTTTTTCTCCTTTAGAAGTGTGACATAGTTCATAAGTAATATTTTACATGTTAGATTGCCAAACTTGGATTAATTGTCAATGAGAAACCATGGTAGCATGAAAAGTAACCATTAGTAAATTAGAGGTATAATATAATTTAAGTGTTAGTCCCAACATATACTCTCAAATAAAGGTCTTATGGTGTTTCATTCACTCACAGGTATATAGAACTATAAGGGAGCATTCATGAGTCTAGGTTCATTTTAAAGATGTTTTAGCAAATGAGAGACATGGTGTAAGTTTATAAATACCCATGTAGATTTTATTTATCTCAATATGGTCATTAGAAGGCATGATCAATCCATAGACTCCAATTTCCATGTGTAAGCCTTATATAGGAGTTGACTATATAATAGACCTATATATGTGAATGAGAAAATTTGAGGTTGTATAGTGATTATAGGGGATATAAAAGATATTAGGGTAGATGATATGTGATTTTTAAAATATTTGATATAATTTTTAGATGACTAAGACTCAAGTAATTGGTCTTTGGTAGTCCATACAAGCAAAAATAGACCTATAGGTTCTAAACAGGTAAGTCTTATTTTGAATAAGGATTAATGGTCATGTAAAGAGGACTAGGTATGGGAAAAATGAATAAAAATTGATAAGATATAAGGTAAAGACTAATTAAATAACTTAAGTGATTTGAGATACCAAAGAGGGTTAAGAAGGTTGAGTTCACAAGCCTAGTACTCATACATAGGTCTATGTATGGAGACAAGAGAACAGAGGTTTGAAGAGTCTAGAAAAATATAGTATCCCAAGATAGTGGGAATGAAATTATATAAGGTTTTAATCCTCTAAAAATTTCATGATATAGTTGAAAATAGTAGTCTCATAAGTTTAAATTTCAAGATTTCCACCAAATAGCCACCTACAACTAGGCTTAGCGAGGTGTAAGAAATAGATTATAAGTTTATGGAGTATGATGTATTAAAATATATAAGAGGGTTAAAAATTGGGTTAATTATGTTATTAACATGATGAAAAATTTTATTATTTTTATCATTATTTTATATTTAATTGCTATAGCCCAAAATGCATTCAGATTATCCTAATGCCACCCATACGCTGGCCTAAAAAGGATAGGTTATTTCCAAGCTTGAGAATAGAATGCTACCTATAGTCAGTGATATGGGATTTTGGTAAATTTCATATAACAAATTTAGTATTAAATTTAAGTTCAAATTTAATATGGAAAATGTTTAGAGAAAGGTGACCAAACCAAGTCATTTCAACCCTATGTACATAGACAATGAGAGCCACAAGCATCCATACCTTATTAGGTCAAATTTTCTTATTTAGAGTGCAGAGAGGAGGTATGAGGAAAGGTAAATAATTTTAATATGGTTTAATAGTGACATTAGGATCCCATTTAGATCCTCACATCTAATAACAAAATATAGAAATGATGATAAGCCCTATCTAGGCCTAATACGCTTAAGAGTCTTAGTCGACTACACATGTATACCATATGAATAACCATGAAAAGGGTGGATTTTCTAGGTTAAAATTATATTTTGAGAGTTTTTATAAGTCAATAAACATATTATATACCCTACAATATGATCCATAGGTAGGGAAAGGCAATAAAAGTGGTGCTTAAGCCTTTGAGACCACTTTAAGTTCCCCTAATAAATGATTGTAGTCTAAGATAATATTTATTCTACCTGGTATGAATTTAAAATGATGCATGGATCCAAATTACTTTAAAGTATTATAACTAGGTCCATAAGCTTAAATATTATGGTATTGGTTGTTAGATTAGATCCATCTCCTACATGAATAAAGGCTAAGAACTCAAACCCCTCTCCATTGGTAATGTAAAGACCGGAAGACCAGCTTCTTGCACTCATAAATATACATAAAATATGCATGGGTACCTGATACCCTAATTAAATTTTATGGAGATAATGAAATTAAATTCTATTTCAAAGATTTAGGGATTAAGGGGCCAGGGTTTATGAACAATTGTTAAGAACCAAAACAGGTCTAAACCATATTAAAACCTAGTAAAGACCCGATGTTAGAGATTGATCTCTAAAATGCATAATATTAATTTTAATTATAATAAAAACTCATGAATTTTTTTTAAAACTCCAATTAAATTCTCAATGTGTACATTGTATGTACTTGTAACTATACATACTACATTAAATGCCCTATTATGCAAGGATTTCAAGTGTTTTTTAGGGTTCTGAGAAATGGAACACTTGAAAAATATTATAAGAGGTGATTTTTAATGTGTTAAATTTTTAAAAGATCAAAAATCCATACAATACCCTTGGATATGTTCAAATAAACCTAATTTTTCAAGATGGTATTAAATAGACTTAAAAAGAGACTAGGTTTTGAGACCATTTCATGGTTCTCACACTTACACAGGGTCTCGGGACCTCAAGTTTTTAATGGAGGTTGATTATAGGATATTAAAGTGAATAAAATGATTTTTTTTGGTTTAAAACTTTTGGGAGAGATATGGAGTAGAAAATTAGTCTTTTTGGCAAGGAGGCTTAATTGAGGCCTAATTGAGGAGAGAGAATATCAAAAGAAGACATTTCCACTCAGATTTAGGACATGAAACTTGGCATGGAGATGTAATGGGGTAATATATCCTAAAAAATATATTCATTTTTCCAATATCCTTTGCTCATTATTATACATAAGGATAATTACACGTTTTCAAGGCTACAAGGAATGAAGCCAAATGAGAGATTTTAGTGCAAAATGGAGTCTTGGAGAGAGTTTTATGACCCAAAATTAAATTTTATAGGTATTATATGATGTTAATAGGCCATAATTTGATAAATATTTCCTTTTTGAAGATGAATTCAATATTTGGCAATTGTGAGCAAGATTCACTTAGTGAGACATATAGGTTTCAAGACACCTAAGGAGTTACATGATGATTGCCACTGAGATGTTAGTTTGAGGATATCCTAAAAATATAAAAGGTGTTAATATCATATAAATATATCAGTTCAACATGACTTGACCATAAATAAATCTACTTTTCATCCCATAATACAAGACAAAGGGCAATTTTGAAGAACAAGGCAAGGTGTCAAATAAAGTTACAAACTTCCATGCCACTTATATGAGAAGAGCATATTTAGGAGAGATACACATCTATTAAAGGGTATAATTTAATATTTTAACAACTCTCTTGTTAATTATAACTCATGAGACACTTGGCACTCTATCTTTCCTACACCCTTCTCTTCTTTTACTCTCACTTTTTCTATAAATTAAGACTTATTTATCTGAGATTGTGTCCTCCACCTAGGTATGGTGAAACCATACCCATTTTAAATGATTTTTTCAATGAAACTTTTCTATTTTACATACTCCTTTGATTAGTTTCAATGTGGGTGGTTGACTAGTTAGATCTTATATAGTGATTAGTTTTGCTTCCTTGGTATGTTGTCCTTGTATATTGTTCATGTTCTATTTGAAATCCTTTTTTCAAGTATAATGAAGTGTCTAAGTGAGGTGTAAGGGTTTAATGAGTTGTATTTTCATTAGTGTCATTTCATGAATTCTTGACTAGTCTTCCTAACTCAAACATTCTTCACAACCTTCATGAGAAATACTGATGTAGAAAGGTAGATTTGGAAAAGTGTTTATTATAGGTTACTATAATGTTTGAAGTTTATGTGCAACTGGTTGGTAGTGTTCAAGTATATTTGGTACATCACCTCCATTATAACAGGTTTCTCTCCCTTTTCCTGATAAGTGATTGATTAGTGTTTGAGCCTAAGTGATTCATCAAGGGAAACTAGCCCTTTAACCTAAAGATTCACCTCTCTAATAGGTCACCCGTAACCTTTAGGCTATTGCACGTTATTAAAAATTTTTAAGGATTAAAATGACTTTTAAAGTGTGAAAATTTTGTTGATAATAATACTAACACATGAAACTATCACAATAAAGCATCATAATCACTTGAAGAAACATCGACTGATCATGTAAATGAAAAATCAATAAAAGGAGACCAAATAGTCACAATAAAGATATAAAATCCAACTTAAATTCTTCCTTTATGCCAAAAAAATTTAATCCAAAAATAAAATAACTTTATTTTCCATGTAATAAAATAAAATAAAAGTTGGGACAACATAAAATAAGTTTGGTAAGTACACTAAGAAAAAATGATATCATAATAAGATAATTATGTGAATTAGGGAGACACTAAAAGGGGAAAAGGAATACAATAATATGGAATTGGTTACACCAACCATTACCCATAGGACTACTTATGGAGCTAGTTTCCAATTTATTATAATGAATTCATTATTGTTCGATATCAAGTAATAACATGTAGGAGGGTACTACACCACTACCACTATATAAAATGATATACAAGAATAATGGGTACCCTATGATTCAATGGAGGTCATACCTATAGATCATCTATATTCACCACCTAGAAATGTGGATTTGTCATTGAAATCAAGCCTTACTGGCCTTAACATGAGAACTTAGATGTATTTCCACTCACAATTAGGTCCCACCTCTATGTGTAGACATAATGTTTATAGAAAGAGATGTTCAAAGTATTATTTAAATATATGTGCACCTCCATGGTCATTACCTTTTGATTCCTACTAACACATAGTGATATACAAGAGCTCAAGGAAATTAGCATTTCTAGTTATACAAACTGACAAGTTCTCATCATGAGAAAATATATCAATACTAGATGTATTCATTCAATTTTACTGCCACATAATTTCATAATAATTCAACATGATATTTATCTTGTCTTAGCTTTCATTCAGATAATCAACATTATATAATATGCAAATACACCTATTGATCTTATAATCAATAATGTGTAAGGTTACCTTAATTCATTCTAGATGCTTCACAACTAGTAAGATTCACTTGTAACCATTTATCTTTCACTCATAAACATAAAATATGAGTAATTATGTGATCATATATATAAATAAGGAAATTAATATCCTAAATATATCTCACTATAACATGATTTTTTTCATTAAATAATAATTATGCATAGACATACTTGCTTTAGTTTATTCAAAGGAGATTCATCTTACTTCACAGTCAAAATACAAGATTACCACTCATCTTGGTTAGCATAATGCAATATTATATTTATTCATAGTAAATACCATATCCTTAGTACTAGATTTTTACCATCCCATGGTTCCTTGAGTGGTTCTAATGCTTTATACAACAAGAACACAAATTTTATAGCATTCCCACATTCTAAAAATACACCTTAATGTATCCAAGGAATTTCATAATATCAAAAGAGAGATTATTATAGCCTTTTCATAACTATTATTTTAATTTTAATCGCATCTAAGCAATATTTCAAGCATTACAAGACAAATTCATACAAATTCATAGCCTCATATTAGCATGATAATGCCATAATCAAAGTGAATTAATTATAAAAAGAACTCAAAATAGGAAAGAATCATGCACACACACATATGTACATATATATTAGCTAGGGATTCTTAACAAGAAGGCCCACTATCCTTTTCATATAATAATTTATCATGGGTAACAAGTTTGTCATGATAGAATAATCAAATAAGTATAATAGGGATTATAACAAGATTTAGTTCTCACAAATAGTTAGTATTAAGGTTTGATTATCCCCTAGTCATTTGTTCTTAAAATAATTCCATGTATAATTATCCATAGATTTGTAGTTGAATTAAGCACCCGTAAAAGTGTCTCTTCTTGATTACATCTGTCAAACCTTAAATGGTCCTAATTTTATAGATTTTACATGTGGTACTTATGTTTAAGAACCACACCTCTTATAATACTCATGAAGTTGGTTCCTATTTCTATTTCTATGATGAGGCTTTTAAGATTGCCAAATCTACCCATCTTTTCTTTAGGGTGGCACTGATCCTTTTTGTAGCATAAAATCTTGGGGCAAAATTTCCTCTAGAAAAATAATTAATTTTTGTAGAGTCTCAAGAATTTGAACATGGATTTTAGTTCACCACATAGTTTTAGGATGTTGTTGATGCCCATTTTTAGCATTTTCCATGCCTTCCCCATGTGGCATCTTGTCTACATAATTTACGATATAACAACATCAAAAATCAATGCAAAAGATAATTAATCTACACAAGTCATAATCAAACAGAGTTATAAGGGTGATGAAATCATATAAAATATCCCTATATCTCCCAAAGTTTAACCTAGTGCTTTGATACCAAAATGTCATGCCCATTTTTTTCTAAAAAGATAGGCACAACACATAATTACAACCAACAAATTACTTATAAGACCTAGATAGAAACCCAAATCTATTCCGTCACTCAAAAAATTTGAGCACAATAATATTTCACTATAAAAAGGTTCATATAGGTTTAAGTAATTAATTTGAAATCCCACAGTATTAATCCATTTGGCTCTGCACTCAATCTATTTTACCAATATTTTTTTCACAATGGACATTTAGATGGTCATCAAATTTAACTCAGGATAATACTTATATAGTTAGGACCCATATGTTTAATTTGGTAGGACAAATGGCCATGTCTACTTCCCTTTAGACTCTTAGGGACACTCTTACTACCTATCACCTCCTAGGTGGCTCTATGAAAGGTTTCACATGGTAATAATCCATTACTTTCTACCCTATCACTCTATAGGGTTAATATGAATTTCATGTGGTTGAAGAGCAAAGGGATTGTGACATATGGTAACATCCCACTATCCCATTAGAATATATGATTTATGATCTACACATACCTTCTCAAGATAGTAGGTTATTAGGATGATGCCATGTGCTAACATCCCAGAACTCACTTGCCTAGATGCTTTAAAAATCACATTTACATCTTTGAGATAATGGGTCATTGACATGATGCCACATGGAAACATCTCACTCCCCCAATATCCTAGAGGCACTACTCCTTGTATGGCCATCTAGGGGCCTACAATTCATTATAATGTTGTTGCATAGTATCATCTTGTTACCCCGCTAGTCTAGAGGCCTTGGAAACTATATAACATTCCCCAATATCATGGGTAATTGGGATGATACCACATGGCAAAATATCACAAAATTGATCACTCGGCACTAACCATATAATAGACCAAAATGATGTCACTCCTAGGTTTGTGAGAGGATGACATGTGGCTTCTTCTGAACTACTTCAAAAATTCATGAAAATGATTAAGGAAAAACTGTAGTGAAAAACCTGACTGAGAGGCATCTAAGGCAAGTTTAAATAGAATTAAGTCGATCAGGACAAACTTGACTAAGGAAAAATACCCCAAAATGGTTAATTTAAAGTTAATAGGAAATTCAAAATAAAAGTGGCTAAGGTAAATAAATTTTGATCATGCCATAGTCTATGCAAAATAATTTGATAAAGCTAGAAACAAGCACTTAACAAAACTAAAAAAAATTGAGGTTGAGATAACAAGTCAATAAAATAGGTAACTAGGTTTTAGCCTAAATAGATAAATCAAAACTAAACTAATAATCGTATTGGTTTAGTCAATTATAGGAAACTTAGTCAGGCCATAAACCTCTTTGCTATAATGCAACTTGTGAACCTATTGGTCTACTCATCTTAAAAAGTCTTTTAGGATATAATAAACACTCGATCCATTATGCCATGACTAGGATATAAATCAAAATATATGAGTGTATAACTTAGAGTTGAGGAATGGTATTTAACATTCTTACCTTTAATTAACAAAATTCATGCAAGGGATTCTAAAATCAACACATCAAGTTGTGTTACATTAATGTCTTAAACTAAGAGCCCAAATCTATTATAATTTCTGAATTTTAGAAGTTAGAATTGATACAAGAAAGACTAAATTTAGAAAGCTTTCCCAATGATTTAATTTATAATCTTTTTATAAGGCATTTCCTTATCATAATATAATCAATACTCAGATTATAACGTCCTAATTTATTTTCATTCTCAATAGTAATCCCTTAGCCATTTATTTGAGTTACACTAATTATGGATAAGCTTAGTCTGAAGTATAATTTCTAATAGAGTGTAAGAGGAGGCACAAATCTTATTTTATAGGTATATTATCATCAAGTTTAATCCAAGAAAGGCATACTTATGATTTTATTAAAAGATCCATGAAGGCCTAATATCTTCTCTAGAAAAAATATATATCCCAAGGGTTTGAATATAAGTGGTTATAACTAGGCATGGGTTATTTTAACAAAAAGGTGCAACTCAATACTACCTAATTCTTTAATTATGATAAGTTTAAATATGCCAAAAATCACTATTGTTTAACTCATTCAACAAGCTTGATTGTTATTCCCCAAAACAATCCCCTAGTTATGTATCTAAATTTCACTCATTCTAGATATGTTATAATTTCATTTACACTTCACATTTAGATTAAAATGAGATGATCAATGCTAAAAGGGCCAATCAAATGTAGGATAGCTAAGCATAATACATATTATGAATGGGTTAACCTAGCCAAATTCATAAAAGCAGCACACCTAAAATCATAATATTTCAAAGCATACGTAAACTAAATCACATGCCTTAATATATATCTATAAAGTTCATTTAAGATAATATCTTTACAATAAACCCAAGATACAATGAACATGCATTCACATGATATTCCATAGAATGACATCAATACACTTATATATAATAAGGCCATTAACTTGGCCATACTCAGTCATGAATATACAATCTTCCACAAGGATTATATTTTCAACATAGATCCATCATAAGGAGGTCTGTAGTATTAATAGACCTCCTTATGATGGATCTATGTTGAAAATATAATCCTTGTGGAAGATTGTATATTCATGACTGAGTGTGGCCAAGTTAATGCTTGTATAATTCCAATTTTAAGATAAGGATAATAATTCAATCATTGATTAGATATTACTTATCATTTGCATGATTTTCTAACCTTGGAATCAACACCACCATGGGTGTATCATCATTAGGTAACATAGTCACATTATTTTATGATGATGATATTAAAGATAACTTCCATACTTCTAAATTTTTTAATTTTATATTAAATTTTATGATCTAGATAGAATTTCAAGGGCATAAAGTGTGTTCATAGGTATAAAACCTATAGTGTTTTATGGATCATTGTGGTAGTCTCCCTTATGTAATTAGTCAAGTCATTATAACTCTCAACATCATTAGTGATCCCCATGGAACTGTAAATTTAGAGATTATGGGAGAACCTATTTTAGGAGAAGATACCATAATGGTTCCTCTTAAAAACATTTTCCTACACCACCATTGATTTGGCTTATTGTTTGTGGTTATAGGTGAGTAATAGCTCTATAAATTAATTAACAATGTTAAAATGTTCCATTTATCCCCTTTGTTAAGATGTTAAATAAATATTCAAATAAAATGTATAATGATGACTGATATCCCATACTTGACTAAACAGACTTACCTATTGGTAGTGGATTCAACATACTTGATTCAACATACATACTAGATTTAACATAACATTGTAGCTACTTCTCAGATTTTTTTGATATGAACTTGGAGTGTGACCAATCCACTCAAAATAAAATTATAAAAATATTTTTAGCAATGTATTATTAATATATTGGATAAGATTTTCAATTTTAAAAAGAAGACCACAAATATTGGATAATGTAAAAATTAAATTTCATATTATTTTGAATCCATAAAAAACCACTGAATGGTATTTAGAAAAAGATTATAAGACTTAACATTACCAAATTTTAGTTTAAGATGTAGTTATATAATTCAATACAATGACAACTATTTGAGAATACTGGTATCTAGAAGCTAAGCACACATTTTGAGTGGATTTAGGTATGGGTGATGGTGTCAATACATGGTTGTTTTCTTTTAATCTTCATCTACTAGTATTTTTTTTGTGTTGTAACTCCTTTGGTGTACCCACTTATTTTCACAATAATAATCATTTAGTAGACATAAACCTTAACCTTATTTCTAATCAATAAATTTATTATGTGGTAGTGAAAATCCACATAATTCAACTATTAGATTGGTAAATTTTGAAAATATGAATCCTTATAATCATCCCATAACAAGAAGTTATGTGAAATTTGAAGGAATCCAATAATTTTAGAATTCCTCGAGCTCATCTTGGAGAAATATTAATCATAAATATAATAGTTATATGTTACAACACTTATATAGTAATTAGGGACATAACTACATATATTTGGGATCATTTCCTTGGAGACTCTTTTAATTCTCTAAAATTTATATAGTTAACCAAAATATATTGAGAAAATGTTTTTTTTGTGATCAATACCTTCCAATTTTATAAATAAAAATGGAGATCAACTTGTTTTATCAAATGATTTTATCTTTCTATGTTTATCTATTTTATGGAATGAAGGTTTTCAATTAAATTAAATCCTAAAGTTTATTATTCACATTTATTTTATAAAAAATTGGCTTAATTTTATGATGTGCTAGTGAAACTTTAAATGGTCAAATGGATTTCACATTAATTAGACATTATTTTCTTTGACAAAAAATAACTTCTATATTTTATGTGTCTACCAAGTTTATATGTGCAATTCACACTCTTATATGGGAATTCACATTTTTTCATTTTTTATTCATGGCTTCTCATAAGGAATTAAATCTATACTAAACAACCTATTTGGATCTATGTGTCACAATTTTTTTATTAAAATGGTTATACACATTAGTCTACACTAAAGTATCACATAATCCCACTATAATATACAAGTATATACTTATCTAGATATTAAAAGCATGCAAGAAGATACCACATGTCCCAATTTTTTAGTCCATGTAGTTACAATTCACAACCTTGTAGATCATATTTCAACATAATAGGTCATAAATTTTTGAGACAATGTGGAAATGAGAAAATAATTCCATGTGTCTAATTTTCATAGCCTCACATATTCTAGTTCAATAATCCAAGATACAAGTTTGTATGGCAATACAAATATGCATATTGATGTCAGGTGTCTCAATCTTGTTCCTCTACATAATCAAAATGTTTGAGATTGGTGAAAAATGAGAATAAAGGATTGGTATGATGTGACATTATGATTTCCACCATGTGGTACTATTATCTCTTTTATAGGGGACACATAATTCTATATCAATCATTTTTGAGGCATCAACAAACATACTAAACTAAGAAATGGATGATTTAGCTTCTAAAAGGCTATGATGAATCGACACTTTTAAATGAAATATCCCATGAATAAAAAGTCACAAAATAAAATTTATAAACATAATTATCACAACCATTAATAAGAAATTAATTATTATATTTTAACCATTATAACATTAGCTCAATGCCTAGTGACATGACTTATATGTTCCCAAATCAATATTAATGACAAGAAATATGAATATTTGTATAACTGAATATTTAAATACATTTATTTCCTTGGGATCCTCTATAATTCCAATTATCTGGCTTAAACAACTATTATAATCAAATCCCCATATCATATTCAAACTCCATTTTTATATCTTATGGAATAATACATGAACACGAGGACACAAATTCCTCAAATATATAATTAGATAAAATGTTTTATATGAAAATTTTGTGACCATTTTTTTTACCAATATCATACATTGATAATATTTGAAGGATGCATAGTGGTACCTTTATGTTTTTAGGATGCATCCTTGAAAATTTGGTTGAATAAGAGATTTAATTTAAAATGACTTAAGACATATATGAGGACTGAAAAAATTCCAAGGTAGCCTTGGCTCATAAGTTTCCTCTAAGAATAGAAAAGACCTAATTTTATAAATTGTACAAATTATACATTTATGGATCTTAGAGATAATCTTTTAAATTGCAATCTATAGAATTTAGATGTTGGGACTATGTCGAAAGAGTTGCTAATCATTTGGAAAGTATTAAGGGAAAAATTATAGCCACTTAATTTCATAATAAGTATGATCATGAAAAAATATTATCCAATGAAGAGGATGATATGGAAGTATATAATATAATGAAGTAATTTGGGATGTCCATGTAAGTTTCACAATGAATCCAATATGATGTAACTCTATAAAATATGTTAAATAACTTTGATAAATAAAAATACCTATAGGAGACAAAAAAAAATTTAAAGATAAAAATATTAGGAGATCTTCCTTGAAGGGATATAATTACATAGTTTTCTCATCTAGTGATAGACAATGCATATATTTCTTCACCAAAAGTTTAGGTTGTATAAATCACTCTTACTACTTCTCAAGCTCCACAAATTTCATCAAAGGATAGTCATTAGCCCACAATAAGATTTCATGGGTCACTAAATTTTTCCTATTCTTCTAATGCAAAATATATATCCTCTAGAGAGGATTGAGAAGAAGAAAATATTATAAGGTATGACATGTGTACATAAAAAATTTCCTCTTTTAGGTGCTTTGTTATATTATTATTGATCAAGTTTTTGTTTTGAGTGGTCTTTGTAAATCAATAAGTGATTTACACAGAAATTTTGTCTCTATTATTTTAGTAATCATTATGGATACCTCCACTACTCTCAATATCCATAACACCAAATTTAAACTTATACTCATATAATAAGAAATGTTTCCACTTCCATTTTACATTATTATATCACATTAAAAATGGATACCATTATACAACCCTATGTTTCTTCACTAACCACTTCATCTATATTTGTAGATGTTTCAACTAATTTTCTTCTATTTTAGAAACCACCAAGTTTGAGGATTTGGTCTCCTGGTCTATTTTTCATACTTCACCATTATACAAACATGTTTTTACACAATTAACCATATCAATTGATGAAAATAATTTGATTGTGTCTCGTACTATGGAAATTATAAGAGATTTATATAATGCAATTTAGTATAAATCAAGGTGGCCTACTCAAATCAAATCATTAAGAGAGAATATGTCTAGTACCCCATTTCCCATTCCTCCACCCTGTAGGACTCCTAGCTCATCTAACTCATTGGGAAATTAAATCCTTATACCTACAGCTCACTCTATTAGATCTTCCTCTTCTCCTTTATATTCTCATTCATATTCCTCCAATAACCATAATTTCATTAAATATAGACATACTCTAGTCCAAATTAAAACATGAAATTATTATTATTAGATTTTAATAGTATCAATTATTTAAAATTAGAATATAATTTTACTATTATCATACTCTAATTTAATGTTTATTGAAATTAGATATCATATTTTATTAATTATTATTTAAAAGTTTTGGGAATTAAATGTTAAACAACAAAATTTTATAAGTTAATTTTTTGAATTAATTAATTTTTTTAATCTATTAAATTAATTAAATATATTCTTATCTTATGTATAGTGGGCATGTTCCCATTATACATAATAATATACTATTGGATTATTATTATTAGATAAGTTTTATTGGGTGTTTAAGAGTTGGTTAACTTTGGAAACTTTTCTTTTAGACCCCTCACTTCTCCTTTCTAGGTTGGTATGTTCTTTTATGCCTTTTTTCTCCATTGTGGAGTTTATCTACTACTCTTTACCCAATACCTTCCCCATTAATTCATTATGTGAGTTTTGATTGAAGAACATGTCAATTAGATGTGATGGTTATTTTTTTATTAAATGTTAAACCTTAGTGTGTGGGCATAAGTAGTGTGGCTTGAGTTGATAATTTAATTTTCATGAGTTTCCTCGCATGGCATGGTGTCTTGTGTAGTGGATATTTTGGATTGAATAATCCTTGATAGTTAATAGTTATCACATAGTATTCTCAGGTAGTTGATAGAGCATCCTTTATTTATGGATTAAATTGAAACCATTATTTTCATTGAATCTCTATTTTACTTAGAGGTAGAAAAGTGGGAAATGGATTTTAGTTATAGGGCCTTATATGGAAGGCTAAACACTATATTTTTTATTAAATTAGGGTAGATTGTAATGGATATTTGGGTTTTCATTGGTCAATATTTTATATGTTCTAAGATTAGATGAAAAATAAACATAAATATTTACACGATCTTCATGAGCAACTTGCTTTAGGATTTGAAATATAATATACTAAGAAAAAAGGTTTTTAAGCATTTCTGGTAACCATGATTTTACCTTGGAATTGAATTAAGCATGAATGTGGTGGTTTTAGATATCCCAAAGTGTCTATTTTTCTCTTATTTTGTGGGTTATGGTCTTATTAGCTTTTCAATCTCCCAAGAACTTGAATAATTTGTGTCAACATCTACCTATTTGGATAATGTTTTGGCATAATTACAAGTAGATTTATCATCTAGGTTTTTGCCTTATTTTGATGTGACAAGTGCATGCTCTCATTTATATTTGATACAAATGATATTTGAAAATTGTGAGTCAAATTTTGTGGCTAAACTATGGTTTTGGAATAGTGGTGGCACAAGGGAATTATCGGGTCTATTGTTGGTTGTTGGGGAGATGATAATTTTTCTCCCTTTATAGAAATAACTCATTTAAGATAATTGTGTTTGTAATGTTTTTGGGAGACATTATTATTTAGAATATATGTTATGTACAGATTTGGTCACTATTCTCTGGCTTGGTCTTTTGTGATGTAGGATTTATCCTTATTTCTAGGTAGTTTGATTTTTTTCCTCATATTTTTTATAAGTATATTTTGAGTGACATTGTATATGTTATACTTGTATCGTGTAAAACATTTGATATATATATATATATATATATATATATCAAATGTTTTACACGATACAAGTATAACATATACAATGTCACTCAAAATATACTTATAAAAAATATGAGGAAAAAAATCAAAACTTAGAAATAAGGATAAATCCTACATCACAAAAGACGAAGCCAGAGAATAGTGACCAAAATGTGGTGGTTTTGGATATCCCAAAGTGTCTATTTTTCTCTTATTTTGTGGGTTATGGTCTTATTCCCTTTTCAATCTCCCAATAACATGAATAATTTGTGTCAACATCTATCTATTTGGATAATGTTTTGGCATAATTACAAGTAGATTTATCATCTAGGTTTTTTGCCTTATTTTGATGTGACAAGTGCATGCTCTCATTTATATTTGATACAGATGATATTTGAAAACTATGAGCTACCTACAAATCAGGATAAATCCTACATCACAAAAGACCAAGCCAGAGAATAGTGACCAAATTTTGTGGCTAAACTATGGTTTTGGAATAGTGGTGGCACAAGGGAATTATCGGGTTTATTGTTGGTTTTTGGGGAGTTGATAATTTTTATCCCTTTATAGAAATAACTCCTTTAAGATAATTGTGTTTGTAATGTTTGTGGGAGAAATTATTATTTAGAATATATGTTATGTATAGATTTGGTCACTATACTCTGGCTTGGTCTTTTGTGATGTAGGATTTATCCTTATTTCTAGGTAGTTTGATTTTTTTCCTCATATTTTTTATAAGTATATTTTGAGTGACATTGTATATTTTTATACTTGTATCATGTAAACCATTTGATATATATATATATTATATCAAATAGTTTACATGATATAATTATCTCTCTCTCTCTCTCTCTCTCTCTCTCTCTCTCTCTCTCTCTCTCTCTCTCTCTCTCTCTCTCTCTCTCTCTCTCTCTCTCTCTCTCTCTCTCTCTCTCTCTCCATCTCTCTCTCTCTCTCTCTCTCTCTCTCTCTCTCTCTCACACACACACACACACACACACACACACACACACAGAGAGATACATAAACATATAAATATATAGACACACACATTGATGTATTATATGTATAATTGTATTTCCATTTATTCATATTTCATTTTTATATAATTTTTAAAATACCATTTTATTTTAAAAAAATGTTATTTAATTTTATTCCACTTATATCACATTCTATTTGTATTTTATAGTTCTATAGGAATTTCACATGTTCAATGGAAGGTAAAAAATAAATAGCATAGAAAAAAAAATTATAATACACAGACTTGTTTTCAACACCATGAAATGGGCAAGAGTCACTCCATGAATAGAATGCATTTTGGATACCAACCTTGGGATCATTATGTGAATTAATTTACATGATATTAATTTAGATTGTTTTTTAATTATGAAACCATGTCGTGAAACACTTATTTTAAGTAAATAATTTTTTAATGAAGCCATAAAAAATTTATAATACATTTCCCCCATTAGCATTAGTTTTAGAGTCAATTTTGGATTCAAAATTATGACATTGTTCTATTGGATTTTTATTTTTGTGAGGTTGATAAAAATTGAGGGATATATTTTAGTGTCAAAACTCTTTCTCTAATAATTTTGTTAGTTTTTTTTTGGGGGAATGTGTTGTGAAGCAATTTTGTGAAACTTATCTTTATGTCAAACAATTTTGTCATGTTTTAAATTAAAAAATATTTTGATTTTTTTTAAATTTTCTATGGTATCAATGAGTATCATTTATTTTGTGTTAATGCATGCGATTTGTTACTTGGGAAAAAAAATCAAGTTTTGGTAGAAAATTTTAAATTAGTTTATATAAGGAAATTAATTAATTATATAATTTTTTACATTAAAATAAAACCACCTTTGATTGGTGTGGAATCTAAACTAGGCACAATTAAAGTCCTGAGTCTCCTTTATGGAAAGGACCATAAACAAATGAAGGAACAACAAACCTAAAATACAAGAGTAATAACCAAAGAAAAAATAAAAAATGCCAACTGGGTCAAGAGTAGGATCATGAACCCAAAGATAATAAAATATGGAAAAATCCATCTAGAGAACTCAAGGAGGAAGGCCTAGGGATTCAAAAATCAAAATATTTAGGATCGGGGGACAAATAAAACACAAAAGATGGAAAAGAAAAACCAACAGGGTTCCCCTCAAGATCAAAACCTAGTAACACTTGCTGAAAAAAAAGAAACACTAGCTCTAGTCCCATAAAAATAGGTACTAAGAACCATTAATCAACATGGGAGTGCCCATATTCCCTAAAAACATAGGATAGACAAGACCATAATCCATTTGGTTAAAAAGAATCTAGACCATCCTCAAATTATCCAAAAGAACAAGATTTAGAAGGATGAAGGGGGGCAGGGTGAGTGAGAACCCCCAAGTTCCCAAACCATAAAGTCACAAGAGACCCCCTAATACATAAGTGTATCTACACAATGATTTCCTTATCTGAAGACATGACCAAGGTTAAACTCATAAAAAGAGGATAGAAGGGTCCTTGTATCCATAATTATATAATTGTTGTAGTTCTAGATTTTTTTATTTTTTATAAGTTATCTAATTAGGAAGCAAATGATTATAATTACAATAATTGACAATCAACTATCATAATATTTTAATATATTAATTATAATTACAATAATTGACAATCAACTATCATAATATTTTAATATAACTTAAATGTTATATAATAATGGTAATTATTAATGCATTGGGTTTCATCTAACATCATTGCCAATTTTTTAAATCTTGATTTTACAAATATTTTAAGGGTAAGGGACCCCACAAACCCTTAATTACCAATAAAAAATTTATTGTGTAATAAATAAAATGACTTGAATTGACTATAAAAATAATAATTTTCCATTTAAATATGTAAGATAAATATTTAATAAATAATTAAATAATATACAAAAATAATTCCAATTATCACTATTAAATTCAACCAAATTGCCTTTCTTTATATAAATTGTAATAAATATAATGTAATAATACAAATATAACTCAATTAAAGTCAAGAATTGTTATTTTGTATGTTTCCAAAGATAACACATATCTGGGTGTCACCCCATGTGATGTAATACATACATAAGTGTATGAATATTTTACTATCAAAATTTAGTGTTGCATCAAATTTCCAACTAAAAGGAATAAAAAATAAAAGGAATTCCTTTTTGTTATAAAAAAAATCATGTTTTTCCTATGAATAATATGTTTTATATTCCACAAAATCATGTATACTAGACTAAAACCTTTTACCTATTTTTATGTATACTCGCATAATGTTTCCTTTCTTTAATCTAATAAATATGTCATTATGTTAACACTTAGATATCCCCCATGTATAAAAAAATTACACATTTTATATCCATTATAAGTGTTTAATAAAAGAACATTGTACTCTTGAGTTTGAGTAAGTAAACCAAAACTTAATATCAAAATGTTTCCTTACAATCTTCAACAAGCCAGGGCTAAGTGCATGACTGAATTATTAGTAACATGAATATGAAAAATCTATATGTTTGGTGAAAAATCTAAATTTAGAAATCTCCAAAACTCCTAAAAACACTCCTCCTAATCCCAATAACAACAAAATCTTTCTAAGTGGAATGATATCTAAAATATTTAAACAATACAAAATATATTTTTAAATAAGGTGAGTTACTAATATTTTGTTAAAATTAAATTCTTGCCACAATTTTGACATTATATGTTTTTGACTAATTAAGGTGACAAACCAGGGGCTGAACCCTATATAGTAAAAAAAGATAGGAAGGCTGGCAAACAAAAGATGCTAGCACCGAACCAATGGCACAGCTGAGAAACAAAATCAGAAGCAAAAAAAACATTGGAAAGACTAGAGTTATAAAGGATGAAACTACATAACTATAGAATTAACAAGATCCTTAATATTCTCATTGTCCATATTATCAACATTCCCTGGATTACCCACCGCTTCCAACATAGTCATATTCAGCAGAATGTTATTTTGAAGGCCTTTGGTGAAGAGCTTTTCTAGCTTTTGAATGTGGACCTTCAAGGCCCCAATATATATTTTCCAATCATTCTCATTCTCTGAACCCTCACCAACTTCTTCTACATGCATCTTCTCCTTATTATCAATAGTTCCCCTAAAATCAACACCCTGCTCTTCAATGACCTCAAAAACCTGAGAAGCCTATTTCCCACCAGTGTCCTCCAAAATTTCTTGAATTTTTGGCTCTTCATACCCCAATTACCGCCTTGAGATTTGAACAAATAACAAGCCCTCGATTCCATTTACACTGAATTCAGATGTGAAGGCTCATTTTACAAAATGGTCCACCGTAGTGATGTCTACTTTCATGCTTGAAAATAATTCCCCCTTGGTTTTCATGATGTGACTCTCACACCTCCACCTCATGATACACATTATAGGTTAATCACTAACTTAAAATTAAATTTAAAGATTAAGTTATTTATGAGAAATTATAGTCATATAAAATGCAAAAATTAGTAAATTGAGCATGGCGAAGACACCCAATCCTTAGGTCCCTCTTGCTTACTCTCATGAACCTCTTAGGCTTACTTTCATTAATTCCCAATCATCTATGGCCTTTCAGACTTGAACCTAGCTGGTCCAAGACCCTCTCTTCATGACTAATCCATCTTCTTAGGTCCCATTTGCTCAAGACAATAGTTCCAAATTTGGACTATAGCACTGGACCCTAGGGTGTCCCCTTTTCAGCACTCCTGTCTAATCACAATTTGAGCCCAAATTACCATTTTTACCTAATTCCTCTTGTTTATTGTGTCAGCCTAGTCCAGTTTCATCTAACCCATGACCAATCTATCCCTATAAAATCCCATTAAAATATCATTTGGAAAGGGTTGGTAAATATCATTTAAGCAAGTAAGAATACAAGTAAGACCACTCAAGAAATTTTCCCTATTTTCTTCATAAAGTCAACCCATACACATTCAATCTAATTCAAGACCCTACACCAGTCCCTAATCATCTAAAGCATACCCAAATTTAGTATTTATTACATTTTATTCACTATTTCACCAAGCACTCTTAAAGGGAAAACTACATATGGCTTGATCCCTCTTCAGAGTATTGGTATGTAGGAAACATGCCCACACATAGGGTGTGAAGCAAATCTAGTGCATATTACACACACTAACCCCTATTCCTAATTTCCCAAAGTTTCTTTCACTTAAATTAAAGATAGAAGTACATGAATAATCATCTCTACAAGGAGCTATATTAATAACAAGTATTTAAAAATTGGTACACAAGTTCACACTGACCAGGAAAAGAAAACCCAAAAATCTTAAATCCTTAAGATAATAGACTCAGGGAGGGACTATAGTGCTGGAGCCTAGGGTGTCCAATTTTAGTGCTCCTATCAAATCAAAAAATAAAGTCCATATCTTATTTGTGAGAGTGTCCCAACCCTACACACAAATTTATAGACTATGTCTCAGTTAGAATAGTCTAGACTAAGCTATGTTTAATTTTCTCTCTTGCTACTATTTTTAGAAAAGGTCTAATTTCAATTCTACACACAAATTTCTAGACTATGTCTCAGTTAGAATAGTGTAGAATAAGCTATGTTTAATTTTCTCTCTTGCTACTATTTTTAGAAAAGGTCTAATTTCAATTCAATTTCACAAATCAGTAGCTTTAGTTAGGAATATTATTGACTAATTTATCCTACTCAAACTTGTTTATTAAATAGGATTAAAACTCCATTATTCCCAAAAATAAAAAATCAAAAACTTATAGTATAAAAATCATTTTGGGAGAAACTCATTATAAAAAAAATTTTTGAGGAAAAAACAATTTTCAATAATACATATTTATTAAAAAACATATTAATCTAGAAAAACTTAAAACAATTAAAAAACTCTATAAAATTTTTAAAAAACCTATTTTTATCTATATTTAAAGTATAAGTGTATTTTATAACTCAAACAAATAGGAATGAAAAAATCTAATTATAAATAACATTATATATTAATGAAATTTTATAAATACAACAAAAGTGATTATATATAACTAGTATAAACTTAATTTCATTTATTTCCTTGTTCAACACTTACCACAAGTAAACTTTATTATTAAGAAAAAACTTTAAATCATCTACATCCCCAATCAAGGATATTTGGGCAAATAATTTCTCCATTAGCCATTTTCCATTTCTTTTTATTTTTTAGTATAAACCTTCATTAAAATTACATTTTTTTCTTCATGCACACCTTTTTTATGAGGTTTACTATAATACTACATGAAAAATTAAAATTAATTATAGGTTCCTTATAAATCATTTCCAAATTATTATTATATATTTAATGATTTTTTTAATGCCCATAACCCCAAAAAACAAAGGACGTGCCTCTACTTTAATAGTTAGTAGTAGTTTCATTACAAATTTTTCTATGTTGACACATAAATTAGATATAGACCAAAATGATATTTGAAATTATGTGGATGCAAATGTTAAAAAATGGATCAAATGTCCCATTAGTTGTATGTAATCTTAGATGGCTTGGAATTTTTAATTATTTTTCTAAGAATGTTTTTGAATTAACAATCCTTATAGGTCAAGAAAAAGAAAATAATTTTTGGATGCACTATATAAAATAATAATAATATTTATATTTTATTTTACATTGAGTTTATTATTTATTATAGTGGTAATATGCTAGTTTATTTAATACCTACAATATTCAAAATTTTCATTTATTTTACATCATCTCCAGTGAAATCTACATAATAATTTAAAATTATAATTATTTAATTCTTTAAAACTAAAATAAAACCAACATTAGGAAGTAATCAAGTTTTTAATAATTGATAAGTAATAATTATATATGTTTGCAAGCCAAGTGTTAAAATTGATAATGCAATATTTGATTTAGTTGTTTTATTTACCAAAACTAATTTCATGTTATATTAAAGTTCATATTATTGGTTAGATGTGTCATCTTACTATCTAGTTGTCTCCCCTTGAGTTGAAATTTAGAATTGACTAAATTGTACCTCATCATTTAGCTCTTCATTTATGTTCATCATGGTTTGTAATTACTTAAAGTTTTATACCAAAATGAAACATAAAAAAATTAAAATGACAATTAGATATTATTTATAATTAGTGGTCCCCCATTCTCAAACACATGTATAATTTTAATATATAAGAATATGTGACCATCCATTCTCATAAACAACTCAATGTAGATAATTTAGTGTAGTATATGACATGATGAAAAGTATTTACTTTAGCTATATAAATAATTTAGTTAACCACCAAAAATTTACAATATTGTCAGATAATGTATTTATCTATAGCTCTAGTGATAATTTTTTTATTAATGTTTAAACATCATATAATGCTTTGGATTTTACACTATGCATCTTAGTGAAGTCATATTTTAACTTATGGAAATTGTATTGCATTTATGCCCCCATAAAGTATTAAAACAAGGGATTATTATGTGTTACATATTATTAACATTTTTTCCCCAAAACATATATATCTCTCATACTTGAAAGTATGTTATGATAAGATAATTTCAATACCAATTAGACTTATAATATCCAAGGGCTGAGTATGTGACTATTTAAGTTTTATTCCCACTTTTTCATCGAGACCATATTTTTAATTATGGACACCATAAATTCTAAATATCAAAAATAGTAATTTGAACCCACCTTATTCATTTAAAATATTATAACATCCTTCATAAATGATTTCATTTATGTCTTTAGATTTTTCCACATAGATGTGTACATAATTATAAAAAAAGTAAGTTTTGAGCTCTAGAAAAATAAATATGCTTACACAATTCCTTGTGATATACTCAATATAGGAAAGCATATATATAATATCAATTTATGTGATACCAATCGCAATGTTTCAAAAAAATACAATAACTACCTTTGGCATTAGAGGATAAATCTAATTTTTAGTGATTCAAAGCTTTTTCTCAATACAAAAATAAAATCACGCTGGTATTTGAACTCATACCTATATTCCTCCCCTTGTTGATAGGTTTTAATAATTTATGATACATATAGTTCTAGGAAGTCTATGGAATCCTTTGATATTGACATAATATCTTATGTTTTTATTCGGATCCATTGGCTTATTTAAATTGATTTTTATTTTATTTTTTCCATTTTCATCTTCAAATTATTTATAGATTTGAACAATGTTATTTTCATGCATGTCAAACTTTTCAATAAAATTTGATACAATGCATCCCATTAGAGCTACTTATTTGTGAACCCATGAATTCAAGTATTCCATAATTTTAACCCTTAAGATTTTTTAATCCTTCACTCTTTTTCAATAGGAACTTAATATATTTTTCCTTCACAAAAGGTTTACAAATATTTTGTATTCAAAAATATCCTCTCATAACTCTATCTGTGAGTAATGAAAATTATTCCATAAACATACCCCTTATGCCTATGAATAAACATATTGTAAGATGAACTAATTAATTTACCTTTAAATCCTATTCATTATATTTCTTAGGAAAACAATCCATCCCAATATTTGTGTGCAAATTAAAAATTATAACCTATTTTTCCTATATTTCAACAAGGAAAAATGACATCTTATCACTATATTTTTTCCATTTTTTTATAAAAATTATTTGAAATCTCTTATTCAAACACTTGTATGCAAACATAAAAATAATTAACATTAATAAATAATATAGATTAATTATATTAATATTTTATTTTTATTTGAATTGAATTAAATATTTCAATTACCTTACACTATCTTCCTTATCATGGCTATAATTGGGGTGTTGTGATCTTTTTTCCATGATCCTCAATTCCTAGATTTGTACAACTAGTCAGTAAACATTTTTGGAACCCATGTTTTCTTCCCATATTTTTTTGTCTATAGATATTGATTACTTTCTTTCTTATGGCTTTCAAATAAATAATATGATAAAATCTTTATTTTATTCTAAAATGAAAATAATTAAACTCATGGTTTTTCAAGATAATTTTCATAGCTATGATGGTATGTTGTTTATCGATAATGTATAATTTTTTTTATAATCCTATAATTCATGATCAAAATCAATGTCAAATATTTCACTAGTGGATTTACTAAAGGGATTTAATATTGTATCTTGTTGAAGAGGCACGTGATTACACAACATAGAGTTAACTAACATATCAACACTACTTGAACCAAGGGATATCTACTAATATTTCTAAGGAGATTAGTGATAGTGCTCAAATCTAATCTTGAATGATTTTTTATTTAATATGAAAATTCAAGGTATTGATAGTACTATTTATAAGGAGATTGGTGATAGTGTTCAAATCAAATTTTGAATGATTTTTCATTTAATATGAAAATTAAAATCTCCTGAGATATTGAAGATTCAATTTTCATAAATTATTTTTTTAGCTTTCTTAAATATATTTCTATCCCTTGTATATTTCCTTAGCTATTTTAAGTGTGATATTTTATTTTATTTTTATATCTTGGAAATTATTTACCTCCTCATATATGAAAAATAAATAAATGAAAAGTTTGTTTTTCTAATTATTTATCCATATTCAAGCAGTGGGCAATGAACAAAGTAAATGCATATTGATAGTCTTTTATTTTTAAAAAAAAAAATTACTACAATTAATTTGAGTGGTCTCCACTTTAGTGGTGTCTCCATCTATATACATTTCAAATTTATAACCAAAATAATAACAATAATATTTTTTATGTTTTGTCAAATGAGCCATGTAAATTTTTATATATAATAAAACCTCCAGATCCATTTTAATCTAAACATAATTTTTTTTTAATTGTTCCACATAAACACTTAATAAATTTTCTAAAATTCATTTAATGGTAAAAATTATCCTATCTACTTGATGTTACCTTGATAGGGAATGAAACAAACATAGATAATTTTGATTGTTAGATGGACATTAGATTTATACAAACCACACCTCATCTCTTTTATCCCATTAAAATTAGCCTTAAATAAATAAAATATATATGTAGGTATCATTTAAATAAACAACAATTATTTCATGTTGTAAATAATTAGTCATAATTTTTTGATTGAAATATGATTGTCAAAGATTAAATATATGTTGAGATCATGTTTGTAAACATTGCAGAACAAACTACTTCGATAGATTAGTCACCAAATCATAGTTTTTATTATATGTTTATTAACTAAACCTATAAATTTTAATATGGTTGATATAAAAACATAAACATACATATTGGCCACTATTGATAATATCCCTAAAATCTTGTGTAGAATGGGAAAATGCCCATTTTGAACAAGATAATAATAATATGAACATCAAGGGCCTATATTATTATCTTTCATAGACTAAAAAATTAATAATATAGTACATGTTGGTTATATTATCAATTAATAATATAATATTTTTATCTTGTGTGGAATGGGTACATCCACATTGGCCTTTTATAGTTGATAATATTCATGTATTATGTATAATAGACACATGCCCATTCTGAACAAGATATGAATAATATGAACATCTTAGGCCTATATTATTATCTTATGTATACTAAACAATTTTATAATGTAGGCCATGTTACTTATATTATCAATTAATAATCTAATATTCTAATCTTATGTGGACTGGGGACATCTGCATTTGGCCTCTAATAATTGATAATATTCTTATAATGTGTAGAATGGGAACGTGCCCATTCTGAACAAGATAGGAATAATATGAGAAACATGTCTTTTATTCTTATTATTCTGACTAACACACCCATATTTTAATAAAAAAATAAAATGGAGATCCACTTGTTCACATAAAATATCAAAACATGGTTTTGAGCATTAGTCTAATTTTATTCATTAAGGAATATTTATACTAGGTGGATGATGTTTTATGGATTAAGGCATATATCCTTCTAGAGACTATGCTAGACTATATGTTAGGATTGAAAAATATACTTGAATCACATAGACCTATATTATTATATTCTTATGTATAATGAACACATGAACATTCTACAAAAGATAAGAATATTTCCTTCATAATTGATAATTGCCCATATTTCTACACTATTGTGTAGAGTAAGTACATGCTCATTATTAAAAAGATAATAATATTGTATTCATAATTGATAATTACCTTTATTGTTATAAAAAAAAAATTACCAACACACCTCCATGTTTAATCAAAATTGAGACCCACCAAATCAAAAATGAATTGATACACATTGTTTATATGGACCCACTAAATGTCATGTAAATTTATCTTATAAATTTAAAATATAAATTATAAAATTATTATATCTATAAATAATACAAATTTATATCAATAATATAAAAAATTATCACATAACCATTAATAATATAAATAATCCTTTGTTTATTATATAATAAATCATCATTACATGGCCATTTAGGGTTACAAAACACTCAAGGAAGTTAAAATGATATGGACTATCATTTTTATTCTTATTATAGTCATAACATTATCTTATGATTTATTCATTTCCTTGTCTTCTAAGTCACTTTCTATTTCTTTGATGATAATTAAAATTTGAGAGATCTTTTATATCTATCTATTGGTTGGATGGGTCCACACCCTCCTCTTCCTCAGGTTTTTATCATACATTATACATAAGGAATAATTTTTTCACTTCAAATTATGTGCATTTTCTCAATATCCTCTTCTACATAGTGTATTTTTCCATGGAGTTCAAATCCATGTTGTCATATGTATTTTAAAGTACATTTTACCTTATTTGTTGACGTGTAAATTTTTTCTTGTCACCCTCTTTTATTATGTATTATCTTTAGATAATACTAAATTGGTTCACATAATTAACCCTAATATTTATTGATAATACCATGCTCTTAATAATATTCCTCTACACATCCCCTATGTATATCCTACTCACGTGAGTACATGCAAAGTGCACTTGGATTACCCTCAAAAGTGGGGTAAACTTCTTAAATTTCCCCAACCATATAATTAAGGATAAATCCCTATATATAATGGTTAGATTCTTACCCTCATGACTTATCTTTATTTTGAGATAGGTTTAGGAATACACTATCAAGTATATTAGTGTATAAATTGTGTGTCTCCTCTCCTTACTACACCATCATTATTTTATTTGAATTTATATAATCCCCTACATACACTACTTCACAAAATATACTTCATTTTTTCTCTCTATATAATCTCTAATATTATCCATCACAAAGTTGTGCTCAACATTATTAACCCACTTCCTCTTTTTCATTGGATCTAATTTTTGTACTTACTACCCTCTACACATCTAAACTTGATGGGGAACATTGAATCTGTATGATTAATATCCCACTTTCCACCCTTTACCCATCCATGCTCAATAGAGGGCCTATATTTTATTCATTTTATACTATTTACCTTACTCATTTGATGATCTACTAATTTGTTCTTCTCTTCAAATATTATTGTTAGTTACATCAAGAGTCAACCTCTTCCAATACATATTCATTATCAATTATTTAATATGATACTTATATTTTCTTATTTTCTTACATTCTATTAATATGGGAGATAAATATAACAACCTATTTTATCCAACCTAACACCCATGCACATGGTAATAATATGGTGTAAAATAAAAGTATGTGAGGGTTTCAAGTTTTCAATTATTTTGTAGCATAATAGGGTATTCTTCACTCCTTACAAAGGAGATTTTCTCAATTACTTTCTCTCCATATCTATCTATACATTATATATTGTTTTCTTATCATTAATTCCTCTTGAATCTCCCTCTATGGTGGCTCCTACATATCTTTCCTAGTTTTCTAACTCTTAGATGCTACTACCATTAATCCCAACAACATCCATATTAACTACAATAACCTCTTCTTAATAAATAAACCCCTCTTAACCAAAAATCCATTTAAAAAACTTATTTACATGTTGAATACCTCTCTTTATAATTATAAGGGTTGGTTACTAGCTGATATAGTTCATGGGTTGGTGGCTATCTTACTATCACTTTCATGCCAATTTTTATAAATAAATTTCCATCAATCACATGGTTGTGTCATGTTTTGAGCCACTCAAATTTTACATTCCATGGTTGACTCATGCCTCAATATGTTCAAACATATTAATAATCAATTATTATATCTTTTTCATTGAATATAAAGGTAAAGCGTAGAATTCTACAGTCATATTATGGCATTAAACATATATAGATGTACTTCATGGAATTGGTAGTGATTTGAAATATCCCATAGAACATAATATAAAATAATGGTCACGAATAAAATATTTATCTTTTGACACTTCGATGTAATATTATATTTAGTTTTAGTGGTGAATTTAAATAATAATTAAAGGTAATAGTGTGGAGAATTGTATTTAATTTTTTTAGTGAATTAAAGGTAAAAACTAAACATACATGCATTAAGTATAAAGGTAAACCATGGAATCCTAGATTCATAATACAACATCAAACATCTACATTCATGGTATTGTTAATGCTTATTAGCATTTCATGGAACATATAAAATAAGAATAGTAAAAAATAAGAGACAAGTCTTTTGATATTTTAATAGTAATTTTATATTTCATTTTAGTAGTGAATTAAAGGAAGAATACATAAATCCATCCATATTCATGTCAAAATAATGTAATTGAGATATATAATCAAGGTTGAAAACTCTCCTAAGAGTAATTTATCACTAAATTTTCCATCAATCCCATGGTTGAGTCATATCTCAAACTACTCAACTCTAAAATTATGTGGCTCAATCATGCCTTAAGCCACTCAACCCTATCAACAACCAATTTTTTTATCATTGTCATTAAGTATAAAGGTAAAACATGGAATCCTACATTAATATTATGGCATCATACATCTATATACAAATTTCATGGTATTTACAATGTTTTGTTGCATCCCACAGAACAAATATATAAGAATAGTCATAAATAAAAGATGTGTCTTTTGACACTTTGAATGTATTATTATATTTAGTTTTTTTAGTTAATTTAAGGGAGAATTAAAATTAGTATTAGGGAGAATTTCATTTATTATTTGTATTAAATTAAAGATAAATATTATAAATCCATGAGTTACATACAAAGGTAAACTGTGGAATCCTAGATTTATACCATTAAATCATACACCTACAAAAATATTCCATGGTATTGTTAGTGCTTCATAATTTTTCATTTAATACAACAAATAAGATATGAGTCTTGATACATTGATAGTAATAATATATTTAGTTTTTGTAGTGAATTAGAGGGAGAGTACATCCATCCATCTATATTCATTTTACAATCACGCACTTGAACTATATCTTCAAGGTTGGTATCTCTCCTATTAGTAATTTGGTGACTAGTTTTATAAACACCTATCTATCAATCACTTGATTGAGTCACATATCAATCCACTTAGCTTTGGAATTGCATGGATAGATCATGCCTAGAGACACTCAAAGTTATCAACAATAAATTCCATTGTGATTTTCATTAAGTATAAAGGTAAACCACATAATCCTAAAAGTGTATTGTAGCACTGGACATATATGAATATACTTCATGGAATCAATAGTGATTTGCGACATCCCATAGAACAAAATAGATAAAAATAGTCATGAATAAGATGAAATAAAATTATTAAGGATATGAATAAATTTATTCCTTTCAATCTAACCTCCCATAAATTGGAGATATGAGGCTTTGGCATATCAACATGATTGAATTTTGGTAAAGGATGCAAAAGGATAATATAATCCTAATTTATTAGAGGACCTTAAAGAGTGGGCTATCATATGCAATAAGTTTTCTCAATTTATTTCAATTTTGACCTAGTTATTTCTTGTGCTAAATACTAAATTGAGGAAACTCTGTAAGTTTTTCTAAAGATAAAGTGGTTAAAAAATTACATAGTCAATCAATAAATGTTGTATTTAGGCTTACATATAGAAAATATTAATTTTAAATGACAAAATAAATTGGATAAGTTCATTTTGAAGAAAATAAACACATATGTAAGTAAATAATAACTCAATCATGGTTGAAATACAAAAGGAATGGAGGATAAAAATTGCCTAAAACCTTGTAATGACTAAGTAAATAGAGTGATGGGTCATAATAAAATTAACACATTTCACAAATGTATGTATTTTTTCATAAATAGTATCTATTATGGCACATAATTCATATATTAAGGATATATTATCATTGATAATCTTCATAAAAAACTGATTGAATTGAATTCAACTCAATTTTATACACTACTTCTTACTTGTTGTATTCCATTACAAGTATGTAGTCATGGATTGGACTCGCAGACAATGGAATATTCAAATATACAATAGTCATCTATGATTTTTATCCCCAGTTAATTCTAGAAGAAATAAATAAACATATCATGAGTGTGACTGATTATTTAATAATGATGAATGTAAGGAGAATGGAAGGAAACACTACAATGATAACTTCTCCTAAAACTATTGTTGTGGTAATGAAATAAAATATTTATTTAATATAGTAACCCAAATTTAAATATATCAAAATTTATGGGTTTGTTGATATTATTTAAAATCTACCCAAATTTAATAATGATAAAATGGTCTTGATTGAGGTATGTAGATATATGGGCGAGGCCAATATTAAATTCAAATAGAAAAAAATTAAAATCCCATTTCTAATGGGCCTATAGTATTACATATACATGACTTTAATTGATGCACATAATATTTAAAGGACATTATAAATTACCCCAATTAATTTATACTTGAATATATTTGATTTTGATAATAAGGGTTATTCAAAATCTAATTTAAAATTTGGATCAAGTTATCATTAAATTCCACATATGGAAGACTACTCAAAGGACTATGAAAATGAATTTTGGGTAATAAAAATAGGATGGGAAATAATTAATCTAGATCATTTAAATAAATATAGGTTAGAATGGGTTACTTAAGGCATTGCAAATGACAAAAGTGATTTTAATGATCCTACATTTGAAAAAACAATCCATGTTATTCCACTACCAATAATCAATTGGTAAATATAGGAGATAATAAACATTAGGCAATAAACCAAATGTGTTTTCCAAAGGCATATAGCATGGTTTATAATTAAAGTTTTTGAATACATGGAAAGAGGAAGTTGTAAAAATGGAGAGTCTTCCAAAAAAACATAAACATGTAACCTTCTCTCCATCCCCTCAACTTTCTATTACATATGTAAGAAGAAACATAAACCAATATATAGAGGTGATGGTAAAGATTGGAACATAAATAAATTATGAAATAAAACTTATGGTGATGATTCAACATCAAGGAAGAAGTTATAAATCAAGATACCTCTAGTCTTAACAACATTGATGATAATAAAACATAACAATATTCTTTCTTTGGCATGGATACTACTAAAGTGCCATTGGAACCTTCAACTTATCCAATTATAAGTCCATGTCCCTCTCTTATGTCACATTATCCATTAGATGTGTTAGTCCCACATCCATTAAATATACTCTACACCCATGCTCTCCAAATCCTTCTCCAGCTTATGTTTCATCTCCACCTAATACTCTTATTTCATCCCCAAAGTATGTTTTTGATCCAAATCTTTCAACTAAACTATCAACTCCCTTAGAAAAGAATACATAAGGAAGGTGGAATCTTAAAATCCACCATACATCCATATAAAAAAAATCACCACACCATCAACATCTCAATCCACTATAGTTATATAATTTATCACCCCACAAAACTTGATTACACTAATAAAGTCCATATTATTGAAATGGAAAAAAATTAACACCATGTGTTTGGCTAAAAGTATGCTACAATCCAAACCTCAAGGAACCAATATCCATCTCAACAAATTATATCCCACATATAAATAATAATTGGGAACCATTTAAAAATAAATTGAAACTAATTATTGGAGGTAGATATGTGTTGTTTTGGAAGAGGCAACTCAACAAGTTATAGAAATTATCTCAAAGGAAAGACCAAAATATGAAATAGATTAAATTTTTTTATTGGAATAATTCCTATAGGATATTATTCAAAAATTTATCAAACATTAATCATTATTTGAGGTTAAGAATAAAACCATCTACGAGATTATTGTGTAAGATTTTAATTTTGAATGTGACATAAAACCATTGGCAACAAATTACCAACATTGAAATATTGTCAAAACACATTCTAATTTCCTTACGAAAGTGAAATTAGATCTTATTACTTACATTTCGTTCACTCTAGGATGGTTGGAGGAAACATAAACACATAAGAAAACTATAGATGCTTTAGAAGAACTAAATCAATAAAACACATAATACAACATCACTTATCACCTTATTAGACTACAATGAAAACATTTGTTAAATTTGGGAGATCAAAACCATGATAAAAAATAATAATGGGCCAACATCATCACTAACCTAGATGAATATAGTAGACTAATAAATAAATTTATGAAAAAATTGGAACAAGTGACCATAAAAAATGGATAATTGATACAATATGGTCAAAAATTAGGATCTACCAAATGACATTATTTAATTAGTTTGAGATAATATTTTGTTTGAAAAAAATCATATTGTATAGATGGATACCTCAATGAATGGAAATATTTAGATACTAGATTTACTACCAAGTATCACTAATTTTTATAGAATAATCAAAGTTCTTTGGATATGATATTCTTAATTTTTTATCTCAAGGATGAGACAAATATTAAATATAGGGAAGATGTTGGTGGGATTATTCATTTGAGTATTAAACATTGTGATCAGATAACAACACTGAGTAGATAAAAAAATCATTCATGTTATCAATTATACTTCATGGCATCTCATAGAGAAGACCATAAATATATAGCCATGAGTAAAATATGTGTTTGTTGATTTTTACATTGTATTTAGTCTTAATAATGAATTTTAGGGAATTGATCTTGATATATAAAAACAAACATGATATATAAATATTTAATTATGTTTCATATATTAATGAGACTTGAATCATGTGTTATTATCTATATTATGAAATATTGGTTTTATGTTAATTCTTGACTAATAAATTAAATTTATGTTAATTTAAATTAAAAGGAAATTCTCATTGCATATTGTTGATGTGGGTTTTATGCACACTACATAAATTGAATGAGGTAGCGTATTTAATTTTAGGATCTTTATGGAAATGAAGTTCCACTCTAGGGCATGGTTGTTAGGTATGTATTGAAACAACTAGTTGGTGGAATAACAAGTTGAGAATTTATTTTGTTTAACTAGGTAAATGGATGGATGTGTGAAATCTAAAAGAAGTAAACACTAGGTGAGTTGGTTGGGTAGAGAATTACTCTGTAATGGGTAGATATCAAAAGAAAATCCAAAAAATGGGGAAGCTAAGGTAGTGAATAAATTCATATGTTCTCAAAGGGTCACTTCCAAGGCTTTTTCCTTAATGGATGAGAACCGACAAAAATAATGTCTACCATTTTTAGCTACTCCACACTCATGAACAAACATAGTTAAGTTGTCTACGGGGATTAGGTATATGAATCTTAGTGGTATCAATTGAAGGTTACTCTCTTTATATTTTATGTTTCACACACTTAGTTGAGATATTATAGCTTAGACTAGGAAGATATCTAGAGTAGCCACATCACACACCTAGAAGACTATACTCAAGGGAGATACTGATACATACCTTGGAATATCAATGCAGTCTAAACTAATTGTTTAAATTCAATTAATTTTATTAATTCTCAATAGATTTTACACATATATGACTAGTACAAATAAATGATAACCACAAATATTATCCATATCTTTTACACACCTAAAAATTGTTGAATTGACATAGACAAGGAAGCTAAAACTCTTAACAACACTAAAAAGGGAGAAGAAAGAACCAACACAATTTCGTGATAATAAATAACTTGATTTATTCCTATATTGATCAAAACTCCAACCCTTTTAATGAGGATTTTAAATGTATTTAAAGACTTACATAAGGGGTCACCTCATCCTCTAAGTGTATTAAGTCTTCCAACTACATTTTAGAATAAATAGAACATAGGTTTTACTTTGCAAAACTGCATATTATAACTCAGATTATAATAGTCATGCAACATGTGCATGTTGTCAAAATACTTTGGCTAATTATAACATGAATGAAATGAAGCATAAATTTATATAGTTAGTTTAAATAAGTCCTACATCCAGATTGCATACAAAATTGATATTAAAATATCTATAGTTTACTCATGATGGGAGTCTAGGTAGTTGAACTAGTAGATGGAGGTGGTGTTGAAACTAGAACACTTGATAAAATTATAGATGGGGTAGAACTAGACTTCGTCTTTGCCTCCATATCTTGGTAATTTTTATATCCAATAAATTTTTTCTCTTATTATTATTATATCTAGAAGATAAGGTTTGTTCACCCTATTAACTTGTGTTATTAACCTTGCATGTTCAAATTTTGTGGCTCTAAAGCTTACCCAAAATATTTCCATTTTTTAGGCCTTCTTCCTCAAAAAACTAAAATTATCCTTAATTTATTCCAAAGTTAACCCCTACAGACTTTGATTGAAGGTTACTAAGGCTCGTTGAAGTGGATGAACAAAAAATAGACCTCGCCACCAACTTTTTAGTGTAATCCCATGCATTCATCAACTCCAATTCATTAAAATTTTGTACTAATTGATTCTCCTACTCAGTCATTTTTTAGAATAAAGATTCAGTAGAGGTCATCTAATCCCTTCCTCCCTAGGTTTAAATGAACACTAAACTCAATGAATTTTCTACTTCTAAGGGTAACATCAAGTTTAAATGGTTGAAAGCCTTATTTGGGGTATATAAAACCAAAAAAATAAACTTGGTATTGTATTATTTAAAATATTTAAATAATTTGGAAATTTGATTTAAATAGGGGCCAATTATATCCTCAATGAGATAATAGTTTCCATTATCTCATACATCCTTAAGGTTGCATTCTAAACATCCTGCTCAATCTCAGAGAAAACATGAAATGACTTGTTGTTCTTTGATGGTCTCTAATTCTTGATCTAGCTCTTTCCTCACTTTTTTATTACCTTAGTGGATTGATAGAAAGGATCTAATATAGGTCTCCATAAATGACTTAAATTCCTCAATGAAATGGGACTAACTCATTATTCTATTCTATATTTTGGAAAGAGAATAGACTTCTTCTCTTTCCTATAGAATCAATATTTGACCAATATTATCCTCTACCATTCTTTTCTTCACCCTCTTTATAGAGCTAGTAGACTTATCAAACCATAAACTCATAGTGGGTAGCTTAGTAAGCTTTAGGTCTGGCATCTTAGAAGTTGATGCTCATAGTTCCTTGGCTTAGTTTGGAAGTGTCAATTATGCTAGGTCTATTGGTTGTGCCTATATTTGGGTGTCCTTTCAAGGGTCAGTTTGAGGAGATGGGTTTGGCATGGAAGGTCATATTATTTTTGACCAGTTTTAAATATTCCTATATGTGGCATTGGGCAAATAGTGTAGACATGCTTCTTCCTTGTAGTTTTCTTTGTGGCTACCATTTCCATGGGTTGAATTTATCCTAAATAATACATGGGTGAACTCAAATAATTAGATGATATTGGTAATTGATTATTAGATTGGATGGTAGTAATAGTAATAGAGGTGGTAACCAAAGGAATGGTTGAAGCAATGGATGTGGAGATAGGTCCAAATGGAGGTACTGAAACAACAAGAAAATAAGTGACAAATGTCAATATAATAATAAGAGAGTGGCCTAATGGAGATTTAGGAAGCAAACCCTTACGTTATTGGTCACTCCAAAATGTTGGCTTTCTTTGGAGTCCTTTCAATCTCAAAACTTTGTCTTATTATAGTTATTCTTTATCTTCTTTGTCCACTAGCTGATCTTTAGTCAAGGGTTGTGTATTTTCACTTGGTCCTTCTCTAGACTACACCTGAGGATTTTTTACATTGGAATTCATCTTTTAGCATATAGTCACCTTTTTAATTAGAGGATTAGCCACTTGTTGGGTAGAATTAAGGACTCTAAAATTGGATGTTGTGGTTGTCAATGTTACAACATTGGGTGTGAGGTCTTATGAGTTAGATGAGTCTATAAAAATAGGATCCTCTTTCTTCTCAATATATCTCACCTCTACATGAATAATCTCATCTCTTAGTCGCTTCTTTATTTTCTTGAATTCAATTATGGGTTATTTAACTTGCTGAGTTTCCTCTCCTATTTATGTTGTAACAACTAAAGTTTCCCCTTCACCCTACTCTTGATTTACATCTATCATCATGATGGTTGGATGTTGGGGGTCTTGGATTTAATTATGCAATTGTTGCAGAGGTTTATTATTCCAAAAGTATGAAGAATTCCATCCTCCTATTGGTGGGATCCCATATTATCCTTGCTCAGCTATTATTTAAGGATCTACTTGAATTACTTTAAGTAAATCTTCATTTACTCCAGGTGTCCTAGCCCTCTCTAAGACTTGGGAAATAACTCTTGCATTGAGAAATAGGAAATCATGGTCAGAGGAATCATGATTATTATGAATGCCCAAATTATGAACACATTATTTTACCATACCATGGGGGTCTCAATCTCTATAGGGTAAAGTAACCAAGGCATAGGCATTCCTATCATTGTCAACTTCCTTGATTTATTTATAGAAGGCATAACACATTATCTTAATCATTAGATGAGAGCCATGAAATTTAATCTTCTTGATTTTGATCAAATATTCATCAATCTCCTTCTATAACTAATAAACAATTTCTTGCTCATCCATCTTGTTAGGGTCATATTTTGGGAGGCATAGAGTAACAACCCTAAGCCCAATGACCACTATCACATTGTAATTTAGATAAAACTAGTAGTCACCCATAGTCATGAGTGAATTGGAAATAATTTTAGATATTCTAGCCATGGGTTCCTCATGAATTACCCTCTAAAATTGGATATACAAGTCTTATGCAATCCTCAATATATTTCTTGTATATGCATACATATGCACAAATGAATAAACATCATAAATCATGTTTTTGGTATAATGAGAATTTGTATCCTAGAGAGATCCATTATGTTTATAGACAATACCCATGACAACATTAAGAAGGTAAGACATAAATTAAAAATTTCCCCTTGGGGCCTCTTATCTTTATGTAGTATCAATTAATGAAAATAGGTTTTGATAATCTTTCCTAATGTGAAGGTGTGTTCTAAGGTGATCAATAGGTCAAGCAATGGTACCCATTTCAAGTGAAGGAAGTGGATGATCAAGTTACCATACAAGAAGTTTATTCGTGTCATACCAGTGCAAATTCACATATAAAATTTGGTGATGGCCACAAAATTCTTGTCCTTGAGTGAAAAGGTTTCTCCAGGGAGAAGCCATTTACTCATTATCTTCTCTATATTATTGATTTTCATCTAAAAGGATACAATATGTAAATAAAATGTGTCATATAATATTGGCAAGCATAAATACCTTTAAAATTCTTCCCCTAATATGTGGGAGATGATAATGTTATGATTGATGTAGTGGAGGGAACTACCATTTACATTCTTTCCTAAAAAGAACAAGTTAGATAGTAGGTCAATGCATGACATGACCTCAAGTTTAACAACATAGTGAAGTGATTGGTACTTGAAGGTAAGTATGTCAACTGCTATCTATCATTATTTTAAGAAACATCCTCCTCACAAGTGAATGTGTTGACACTTTATACATCCTCCCATATAACCAAGTAGTTATCATATATACCATCAAATATACAGGCATAAAAAATTGTATCCATATACCCCATTGAATCTTTGATAGAAAATCTAGATGGTTATTGGGCTCCCCTTTATACTCTCAATGAAGATTCCATTGTTAGTTATTAGTGATAATAAAATTATGGCTCCTTGTAATGTATTTGGAAATCTCTTATGAAAAGTATGTATTGATTGAATGTAACTATGGATTGAATTCTCAGAGGGAAATATTTTCTTTAGCTCATTAACAATCAATGAACATGAATTTGGTTATTGGCTTGATGTTATAACCTTTTAACATTCAAGCTTAGTCTATGCATAATTAATCACCAATGTCTCCAAGCTTATCATGTTAATTTAATTCAAAATTGAAAACCTTGGCATAGTGGACACACCATTTAGGATGCTTACTCATTAATAAGGGTGATACAATGTTGTTGTTTTTTACACCTATCAATGTGTGGTTTAGTTGGGCATTGGTGCTTGTGTTCAGGATAAATCATTTTATTTTTTATGAACCAAGAGTTTCAAATGAGAGAACTTGAATACCAAATTATTATTCAAGGATAATAATGAAATATTCATTTAAAGCCAAATCACCAAACACTTTTACCAAAGACTAAACTATCATTTAGGAAGATTTACCAAAGAAAGTTGCAAACAAAAACTTACCGAAGAGAAAGTTTCCAGAGAATAAAATCTCAAACAAAAGTTACCTAATGAAAGGTTCCTAAAGAAAAATTTACCAACTTTAGAGTCCCAAATAAAAAAATCTCAAAGAAAATATTCTGACTAAAATTTTTGATAATAAAAGTTCTTGAACATTTCTCTCTAAGACCAGAATCTTGAAGACCAAAATTATGAATAAGTGAATCTGAATAATGATAATTATGAAGAAATATCATACATATTAAGCTTTCCAAGATTTTCATTAATATATTATTTCAAATAAGTCATTTAAATGAAAATAGGTTACAAGAGGAAAACAATAGCAATAAAGGTAATTTAATGTTAATACCTACAAATTCTCCAAAGATAAGTATTAGGATAAACATGCATGTATAGCCCTACTATGAATAACCTTCTTATACTAGGTTTCCATATATAGCTTACAGATTTGTATTCATGAGGCTAAAACAACTATAAATGGAAAAAAATAGTTTTGGATTTACTCATCCACTAAGGAAATAACCTTGGATGTAACCTTTTGAGAGCATAAGACTTTATTTTTTGCCTTACCTCCCCTTATTTTTTTGAGTTTATTTTGAGATCTACCCATCATAGAGTAATTCTCTACCCAACCAACTCACCTAGTGTTTACTTCTTTTATATTTCATACATCCATAAATTTACTTGGTTAAATGACCTACATAATCAATATGTTATTCCACCAATCAAATGTTTTAACCACACACATTAACTTGTTCCTCAAAGTGGAACTTTATTTTCATAGAGATCCCAAAATGTTAGAAGATATGTTGATGTGGGTTAGATGCACACCTTAAAGATTTTTAAAAAAGGTAATTTCTAACATTTTGTGATCTGTATGGAAATAAGTTCCACTCCATGGCACAAGTTGTAGATATATGGTTGGAACAACCTAATAGTGGAATAATAGGTTAAGCCAGTGGGTTATTCAACCAAGTTTTATTTGTGGCTGTGTGGTTTCTAATAAAAATGAAAATCACTAGGTGATATGGATGAGTGAAAGACTAATTTGTGGTGCGTAGGTCTTAAAGAAAATTCAAAAAGAGGGAAGGGTAAGGTAGAAAATAATTATATGTCTTTGAGCAAGAGCTTCTTAGTCTATATCTTTAGTGGAAAAGTATCTCAAAGACCATTTTTGTTTGCATCTATTTCTCATGTACAAACAAACATGATAGGGAGTCTAGTAATCATATATAGGGTGCTTATTGGTCTCAATTGAAGGTTGTTGCTTTCAAGGATATTGTTGCATGCCTTTATACTAGAGGTTCGATATACAACCAATAAGTTATATATGGAAACTATTGATCATTCCTAGAATACTATATCTATTAATATACTTCTACACACTTCAAAAGAATAATTCAACCTTTATTTACTATATAAATCAATGAATATATCAGTCTTTAATAGCTTAACACATCTAGGTTTAATCATACATCTATATAACACTCAGATTCATTTGTCATAATTACACACATTATGATTATTGAATCAATTTACAAACAAAATAAACTTCAAATTCATGAACATAGAAAGGGAAGAAAATAGAATAAACAAAGTTTCATGACAATCAAGATCCTTAATTTCTTCTTGCATTTCATTCAAAACTTCAACCCTTTGAAAGAGGGGAAAAACTCATAATATAGACTTGGGGAAGGGTTCACCTCATCCTCCAAGATTAGAATGTTTTATTTACATGTTGATAGACCATAAGAGATGTCTGAGTTACATACCAATGTATTACAAATAGCCTAGCCATACAATGTATGCATGCTACTCAAAATCTAGTTAATTAAAATGTATAAATTTAACTAAGAATTTACTATTTGGTTATGGTAGTTAGATGCAAAATAGTACAAAATTAAACAATCTAGATTGTATCTTTTTTGAATCATCTCAAAACTACTATAGGAATTATAGTAGAACTTGTAATAGCTATTATCATAGTAGGAACTAGAAGTGAACTTGAAGAAGCATCAGATATTTTAAATGTCATCACCATAGGAATAGTAGTTTGAGATGGCATTGATGTGGCATTTGTTGTAATTATTGGTGGATTTTATGGACTTGGTATGGTATAACTAGTAGTTGAGCTTGATGTGCATCTTTTTTATTTTCATCTAAGTCCTCATAGTTCTTGTAGGCCTTAGCATGTTGTGATTTGATTAGGCCCATATCCGAAAGAGATGGTCTAGTTAACCTACTAGTCTTGCCCATTAGTTTATTGTGCTCTACCTTTGTCACTTTGAATACCTCTACCTTAGTGGCCTTCTTCATAAATATGTTTAGATTAGCCTTTATGTCTTCTAGGTTCAAACCTTATAGGCTCTATTTGAAACTATCAGAAGCTTATTTGATCATTTAGTTGAATTTAGCTCTAGTCACCAACCTTCCTCAATTATATCAAATAATATCCAATTCTAGTCTTGATAGAATATGCTTAAATTCATTTCTTACTTAACCAATTTATTGACTAATGCCTATAAAGATAGAACCCATTCTTAGGCTTCTTGTGTCATTATCAATGCCAAATTTAGAGAATTCAATGCCTTTAATGGAGTTACCAAATATAGATTGTTGAAAGACTTATTAGGTGTATACACGACTAGGAAATTTAGCCTATTATCATCTTCATTGAAGCTCATGAATAGTTGATTTATCTTTTAGATGTGTGGATTTAGGTTGACTCTCAAAGAATAAATGGAATAAAGGATTTCATACAATCTAAGGGTAGCATCTTATACATCTTTTTCAATGGCCTAAGGAACCAAAATTACTTGATGCTACTCTCTGAGTGTTTTCAACTATTCCCTAAGCTATTTCTTGTCCATTTTAATTCCTTAATGTAAGTCCATGATAGTTTCCATGTGGGTCTCCATACATGATTTCAAATCCTCTATGTAAGGGGATTGACCCTTATGCCTATTTTATCTTTTGATTAAGGAGTACACTTCCTCTCTTCTATGATTAGGCTCCTACTTGAGATATATTATATCTTCCTTATATTCACCCTTTATACTGATGTAGTGTCTTTGTCAAACAAGGAGCTCACTATTATAAATTACATTATCTTTAGACTGGGCATCTTAGAAGTTGAGGTTCCTAGTTCCTTATCCTAATCTAGAAGAGTGAGCTTTGAGGGCTCAAAGGGAAATGCTTCCACCTAAGGATGCTTTCCAAGTTTTTTCTTAGTTTGGGTGGAAGGATTGGGAATTATAGGCCAAATAATCTTTGACTAGTCTATGTTCCCATATTATGCATTGGATGAACCACATAGACTAGCTTCCTCCTTGGTGATCTCTTAATTATTACCACTATGGTTACTATGGTGGGGGTTGAAGAGGGGAGGGATGAACCCAACTAGGTAGAAGGGGATGTAGTTGGAGTGATGGACTGACCAATGGAAGGAATGGAAATAACCAAATTTTATGGAGTGGATGTCAATGGAAGGGAAATGGAAGGGATGGTAACTATAGGAATAGAAGCTATAACATTGGTAGGTGGAAGAGGTACTTTGGTAGCAAGAAATTTTATGGACTAGTGTAGAAATAGTAGACCTATAGAAAGTCTTTGTTGAGGAATAAATGTTGAAATAATAGTGCTAGGGGTGATTGAAATTGTAGGAAAAGATATTAGAGTGTAAAAAATCAAAGGAGCAGTGAGCAAGGGGCCCTTAGTAGATGAATCACTTGTAATAGGTTCTTTGGCCTTGAGTGTCTATAAGCTCAAAACCATTGCTTGTTGCATATCCGCCTTGTCTACCTCCTAATTTAAAGGGGTTTTTGGTATGTCCTTGGGATTAATTTTATGTCTTGGTTTTTATCTATGCTTGAGGACCTATATATTGTGATGGAATAGAATATGGAATAATTCTTGGCATGATGGATGAAGTAGCCAATGTTTCATCTTCATTTGAGGAATTCAATCATATAACCTCAACTTTCATCAATGTTTCCACTAGTGCTTCCACTTGTGCACTACCTTCAACTATGTTTAGATCCTCATATAAATATTTTTTGACTGTAATTAGTTTAAATATTGAAGGTTGAACTAGAATCCCTTGTGCTTGTTCTTGTGTTGAGGTAGGCAGTTGTTCCTCCTCAGCTTGTTCTCCTTCTTGTTATTCCTTCTCATTTACATTGAGTGGTACCTTAGACACCAATTTATATTTGTCCTCATGTTTGATTTGATATTTTTGTGGATAAAACCCCTCTCTTTTTAACTATTATGATGGCTTTCTCTAGAAATTTGAGGGTATCCATACTCAAGGATGTGGAATTGAAAACATTGCTTCACTAAGTGTCAAGGATGGTTCTACTTCAATTATTCTTAGCAAGTCCTCATTTAGACTTTCTATTGTATCCTTTTCTATGAACTCATCTTTATATTTGGCATATAAGAAATGAAAGTCATGATGTATCAACTCATGCTTATATTTAAGGCTAACAGTGTGAATTTGCTTTTGGACCTTGCCATGAGGGTCCCAATTTTTGTGAGGAAGGGTGGGCAATGCATATGCCTTCATGGTGTTTCTAAAATCCCTAAACTATATGAAAATGGTATATTTCATCCACCTAATTGTTACATAAGACCCATATAAGGCATCCTTATTATTTTTCATGAGTTTTTCATCTATGTTGTTCTAAATTTGATGAGAATTTTTTGGCTCATCCACCTTGTCTAAAACAAACTTTGGTGGTTTAAGAGGATCCACTTTGTGCCCCACCACCATGATCACTATGTAATCTAGATAGATCTAGTAGTATTTGATGTTTTTGGCTAGTGTCCATGATATGCTTGGGAAAACTCTCAATAATGGCTCATCATGAATAACTATCCATACCTGAGATAAAGGTCTTCAACAATCTTGATTATGTTTCTTGTATATGAATAAATATGCACAAAGATATAATAATCACATATCTTATTTTTAATGAATTTGACATTGGGATACCACAAGAATATATTATGCCTATACATAGTGCCCATGAAAATGTCTAGAATATAGAGCATCATATAGAAATTGCCACTAAGTGGTCACACATCCTTATGTAAAATTTTCTCTTAAAGGCATGCACTAATGATTTCCTCTAATGCGTAGGTATGCTCTGAGGTAGTCATAAGGTATATAAGGGGAACCCATTCTAAGTGTATGAATTATATAATCACATGACCAAATATCCTATTCAATAGTGATATCCCTATGCATATTCTCATTCTAAAATTGGTAATGAGAATTATGATCTTGGCATGTTATTTTAAGGTGAAATTATCTTTGGGTATCAACCATTTTTCAAGGGCTCATTTTAGATGATTGAATTTTTTCCATGTAACTATAGTATGTATATCATATGTAACATATGCAATAGGCAAGCTTAAATGCATGTTGAATTACTCTCTATATGTGCACATTATAATAGTGTCACTATCTACATAATGTAGATAACCTCCATCCATGATTATTCCTTCAAAGAATAAAACCCATATCAAATTGATGCATGGAATAATTTATGGTTTTTTAGTAACATAATTTAGGGCCTAAAAATTGAATGGGAGTAGGTATTTTATCAGCTATTTATCTTCAATTGTTATATCTTTTTCAAGTGCAAATAAATTGACATTCTTAATTTCTTCCCATAACACTTAATAATTTGATTAATGCCCCTTAAATGAACTACGATCAAACATAGTATTTAGGTATTATGTAGAGTTCTTGATCAAGAACCTAAATTGTGTTAGGTTTCCCCTATAAGTCTTGGATGATGATGACATGGTGTAATTATGCTGAGTACTGGTATATCACAAGATTTTGATAATGGTATTTCTTCACTTAGTTGAATCTCTCAAGTCATAATTCACTATGATAGTAGTTAGGGATCTTATTATTTATTGAAGATAAATTATACTCAACCTCAAATGATTGAATGATGTGAACTTAGTTTGGGGCTTGATGTAAATAGATTTTTTGTATTGATTTCTAGTTTGTGTACCATTACTCATTAACATTTATGATATTATCACCTTTATTAAATTTGACCATCTTGTCCTAGTGTGCATGCCACATAGGATGCCTTATCATTGAGGGTGCCATGGTGTAACCTTCCACTCTTAACATGTGTCATTATATAGCCTGGTCTATAAAAGTCAAAATTTGCTTTTGAGATCAAAGACCCCGAGGCATAGAATGCCTTTTAGATGGATTTGCTCTCAAAATTTCTAAAACAAAAGTTGCTAAAATAAAGTTGCCAATAAAAATTTATCAAAAGGAATCCTTATGATGAAATTTACTGAAATGAAAGATTTCAATACAAGTCTCTGGCATGTAAATGCTTGACATAAAAGTCTCTAATAAGAATCTTCCTGGGAAGAATGTTTCTGAAGCAAACATTTCCAATATAATCTTTCTAAAATGAATGTTACTATTATTATCTAAATAACACCCAATAGAGGTTATATTTTTTCAAGTCTAACCCATACCTAGACTAACATGGGAATGATATAAAAGATGTGGGATGCCTATAGTTAGACTAGACCTCTAGGGTATTTTATGAGGCTAGCTCCTTATATTTTACAATTTTGGGCCTTTATTTCTAAAACCTAAAACTGGTTGGGACAAAAAGAGTCAATAAATTTGCATAAAGTAAAACATGTTCTAATATGTAGTGATGCACCATGAATTTTTCAGATCTAATTTTAATCTCAAAATTTTTAACACACTAATGAACTATGAAAGAAGATAATGCAATGCTTACTATAATTTATATAAAAAATTATTTCATAAAGAGGTTAGTTTGATGCCACTCAAACTAGGGAGCAATGAAAATAAGGTCTAGTTGAAGACACTTAAATTTGAATATCCACTATATCCAATGCTAAGACACATTATATGACCTGTAAAGAAAGTTTATAGCACTTATGTTGAGCTTGGACATGCAAAAGGAAGATAACAACAACATTTACATATTAAACAAATAGAAAACACTAAATATAGATTAGCAAAGAAATCCAAAATGCTCCATTCATTACTCCAAGAGGTGTAGAATGTAATTCTAGTAGAGTCTAGTCATACCATCCTAAGGGATGATCATAAATAGCTTGAAGGATATATTTATAGAAGAAAAGAAGCAAGAGAGAGGGAGTTTTGGCACTAAAAAGGGAATCAAATAAGCTTAATTCCATTTGAAATGTAGTTACACATGCTTTCATAAATTAATCTCATCTAAACCCTTTTGATTGATTTAGTCCACTTCAATTTGTTACACAATTACACTGATGTTCCTTGTTATTACAATGGAGAAGTCAAGTTATTATAAGCTTTGTTCTACCATCCATGAAGTTAAAACAACTAGGCTAGTCTATTAGAATCTTATCTTGTTGTAATTATCTCCTAATTGGTTTGTCATGGCATGCACTATGGAAAGAAGGGGTCCATTTTAGGCCTTTGTGGCACCCTTTAAAATGCTAATTCCTTATTCAAATAATGGTGAACACAGTCATAGAGAGATCCCTTTGTGACACTAATATTTGAGCTAGAAGTCTATATTTAACCTTAATGGTGGTCTCTTTATGTTATTTATGTTTGATTCATCATTGTGTCCTTTTTTTGGTGTTTAATCAAGCTTCAATGGTGGTAGGATGACCCTGAAATACATGTGTACCTTTAAAATGCATTGAGCTTCATTGGGTCCCTTAAAAATGAAACCATTGAAGGCTATATGTATGCCTTTGTGGCACCCTTTAAAATGCTAGTTCTTTATTCAAACAATGGTGAACATAGTCATAAAGATATCCCTCTATGACATAAATCTTTGAGATAGAGGTCTATATTTAGCCTTAATGGTGGACTCTTTATGTTTTTTATGCTTGATGCATCACTATGTACTTTTTGTGGTCTTGATCAAGCTTCAATGGTGGAAGGATGACCCTACAACACATGTCTACCTTGGTCAAAAATTGCCCTTGGCTTCTTGACCTTTATTTTCATTGGTCATCGATATCTAACCTAGATCATTTACTCATTACCTCATCTCATACCATTGATCCTGATTGATGTGAATGAGCAAGAGCCATAGATCTTGCCCTTCAATTATCAAACCTATCCAAACTTATAAAATGTGGCATCCCTACCTTTGATTTCAAGATTTGTTATTAGTCTACTAGCCTCATGCACTTATACCATGTGTCAATATCTTGAGGTCTTTGACTATTTGACTCATATTACACCATTGGATCAAGATGTATGATAAAATGTGGACCATTAGATCTACTAGGACCCATTGTTTGAAATCTAACAATTAATCCACAAGATTAAGTTTGACATCCTCATTCCCATACAATGATGTTCATGCAACCATCATTGATGTTTACATGACTAAAAATTTAATCTCAAAAGAATTCATTTTTGTCAAGCTTAAACTTGACATTAGCATGAACATCTTATGTTATAGGTCCAAATTTAGAAGCTTATAAATTGAGCCAAAAAGATGGTGCAAACTTGAAACATTCAAAGCATGATCTTGGTATATAGCTCTACAATTGTCCATGATCCACTAGCTCATGAGGGCTTCCTAAGTGAAGATAAAAATTGCAGAAATGAGCTAGTTCATTTCATTTTTAAAGATGTCCAGGTGATGATTTGGCTCAAAAACTTGCACAACTCATATTTTGATCAATACTTCAAGGTTTTGATGAATCACTAAGGCATGTGAAACTTGGTCCATGCTCTTGATTGCTCAAAACATATGAGAACCTAATTGGATTCCTCCATTTACATTTCTATACCTATTTTTAAGCCATTTGGTTTTCTATTTCTTTAGGACCCTATTAGGCTTCTCCTTCCAATTGTAAAAAAATCTTGATATGTTGGCCAAAATGGACAACACTTCTGGTGACTCAACTAGCTCGACTAGCCTATTGGTCATGGGACCTAGACTTCAATAAAACTTGTTCAAGATCACTAAATAAATGAGATGATACTTACAAAAAGAATCTACTTATCTTTTGGAAAAACTTTTGGAGTAATGGGGGGAGAACAACAACAAAGCAACAAAATATAAAGAAAAAACTTAAAAAACAAACATAATAATGTGCAAAAACACTTAGAGTAAAAACAAAGCTATCTACCTATGTAAAAAAGGAAACAAATTAAACTAGTAGCAAAATTTGAGATACCTCCCATTGATAAGGATGGGAAGGTTCTCTCTATTCAATCTAGCAAGCTCAAAGGCATTTCTCTCTTTTTAACTTGTGATGACATAGGGTCCACTCCAAAGGCTATAAAAATTGGAGTGTTTGCCTAGTTTTGCATGGTCCTCATCCCGTTTGAGGACTATGTCACCTTATTAAAATGTCCTTAAGGAATCTCTTTTGTCAAATGAATTCTTCACTTGGTGTTGGTTGGACAACATGGTATGAATTACATCACCCCTTATTTCCTCTAATTCTCTTAGTTCATTCATCCTAACCTTCATTGCATCATTTTATATAAGCTCTAGTTGGTGTGCAAAGTCTAAAGTTAGAAGCTCCAATGAAATTGGTAGCCTCGCTTATCTTCTATAGAATAAGAGATAAGCTGAATAACTAGTATATTTCTTTGGGGTGATCTTATAAATCCATAAGGAAATATTCAATTTTGTATGCCAAGATCTCTAATTATCTTCCATTATTCTCTTGATAATCTAAATTAGGTTCTTATTAGTGGACTCAACTAGTCCATTATGATATGGATAATAATTTCATGAAGATGCCAAATATATACCTTACTCAATATCCCACTCATATACCTTTGTAATACTAAATTCAAAAGCATTTTCTGATATTATAGTGGAAGGTACTCCAAAATGGGTGACTACACTCTCATAGAGCTCAAGCACAGAGTTCTCATTTGCTTCCTTCAAGGTAATTATTTCAACCTACTTATGGTTATAACTGGATGGAGGATGAATCATGCCAATGAAGAATAAACCCTATTACATGAAAGGTTGTTCAAAATGGATAGGCTTTAGTGCTATAACAATTAGTTTCTATTTCCCTACAAACATTACACACTTTACACACTTTCTAACCCATGCATGTGCATCTTTGAATAGATTAAGCTATAAATAACCAACTCTAGTGATTTTTATTGTTGTGGTCTTGGCTAAAAAGTGGACTCTATAAGAATCATCATGAAATTACTTGAGAAGTTTATCAAATTGGCTAGTTTTAATACATCTTAAAAGCATGCCTCCAATGTATTTTCTGAACAACACTCTATTAATCAAAATGTATTGCATTGATTGACTACTAAAGTGCCTTATTTTTTATACATTCAAACCCATTGGATGATATCTTGTTTGAATAAATCTATAAAATCATGTGTCTAACTTGTAGGAGGATTATTTTTAGGTCCATGTTCAATGTCTTGAATTATCAAGATTGTCTCTTTTTATTATCTCACATATTATATAAGATTTTCACACAATCCTTTACCTCAGACTAAATTTTTGACCTTGAATTCAATATCATACTTCAAGCACTTAGTGACCCATCCATCTCTCTTTTTGTTTAAGTCTCTATTGAGGATAAAATAATTCACATTTGGATGAGCTACTATTAATATAATATTATTGTTTGAAACTTGTGATTTAATTTCTTCCAACTTCTTACAATAAATACTACATTTTTTCAATAAAGATATATCCTGACTAAAGAAAGCAATAGGTTATTTTAGACCTTCATCATTTTTCTACATAAGCATGGATGAAATTGCATCTAATATAGAGTAGGCATAAAAATATAATTACTTATTGAAATATGGATTTATAAGTGTGGGGGCATGATATATGGCCTTCTTGATGGCCTCTAATGTTATCTTACCTTCTATTTTCCATTTAAAATCTTTTCCTTTTCTCAACATATGAGTGAGGGGCTTGACCAATTCTACAAAGTTTAGAATGATCCTCTTGATGAAATTGATCTTTCCCAAAAATCTCTACATTCCTTTATTATGTTTAGTCAATGATGTAACAAGGATTTATTTTAACTTCTTTGGATCAATGGAAAGACTAGCTTTGGACACGACATGCCCAAGAAGTCTTCCTTAATGTACTAAAAAAATGCATTTCTTTAGATTCAATAAAACTCCAATTTATCTACATATATGAAAAATAGATCTCAAGTTTGTTAGATGATAATTGGGATTCTTTGAAAATAGTATTATATAATCAATATAAAATAAAACTATATCATTCAAAATACCATGAAAAGAAACATCCATTGCTCTTTAGAAGGTGGCTCTAGCATTGCAGAGTCTAAAGGACATTTTAACACATGTATACGTGTGCCATTTTATAGTGAAAGAAGTATTATGCCTATCTTATTCTTTGACCATGATTTTATTATATTTATAATAACCATTAAGCAATGATAACCTTAGAGAACCTACCACCTTTTGCATAATTTGATCCATGTAGGGTAGTGGGTAATGGTCCTTTAGGGACACCTTATTGAGGTCCCTAAAGTCAACACATAAATGAATCTCTCCATTATTTTTACTCATTGGCACAAGGTTTTAAAACCATGAGGAATTATTATTTTGAAATATTATATTTGATTCAATCAATTTATAGATTTCTCTCCTCATGAGTTCCTCCACTCTTAGATTGAGCAGCCTTTGTTTCTGCTTGATTGACTTGGCATTACTTTGTAATTTAATGGTGTGTTGTGAAATTTTATGCTTCAAACCCTTAAATTATTTATACTCCCAATAAAATATATCAAAAAATTATTATCACAAAGAAACAAATGTAGCTCTTTCCTCTACTATATTAACCTTTCCTAGCTTTAAAAATTTGTCCTTATAGATCTCTATCTTTTCATAGTGTTCTTCCTTAGTTGAGATGTATATTTTAACTTTTATTACTTTTTCATGTTCATTTAATATGATTTATAATGTCACAATCCCTTTTAGAAACTTATTATACCTCAATTTTACTATTTGATCAACATATTGATTTTGGAACTTTTATTGATTCTTATGATAGAATTATGCTTCTTGCATTAGAAAATATATGATTTGACCATCATTGTCAAAGACTTGCCAACTCACCTCATTGTTAGGTATAGTTGGTCTACATATAATATTGATCTTACATTAGCTTTGGTTGCCTTTGTCTCCTTCTACAATCTCATATTGGGCACCAATGGATGCAAGCCTATTTGCATGTTGGTTTACTTCTCTTGGTATGGACTAAATATTAAATGCAAAGAATTCCTCCATGAGGTCCCATACTCGGTGATTATAGGATTTAAAATGGTGATTATTTACTTAACTTAGGCCTCTCATTTTTTCACTAAAATCTTAATATTTCCCTTTAATTTTAATATCTTGACACCTCTTTTTCTTGCTTCTTTCAAACCATGCAAAAGAGCTTCATATTCAACTGTATTTGAGGTGCACACTAAATTAGAATCTTGAAGATAAATGGTAATTTTGAACTAAGAGTGAAATAATAATTAATCCCACTTCACTTCCATTCCTTGATCTTGATCCATCAAGCATTAAAACCATCCTCTTCTTGAGCAATGTTAGTTAAGAAAGGTATAGTAGCACTTTGCTCATGCATGCAGTACACTTCTAAGTCTACCTTTTCAATATTGTTATAAGGATCAAATACATTATTATGAAATAGACATTAATATAAGTTTAGATATGATATTCCCTCAATATTATTGTATGGTTCTTATTCATTAATCTCTTTAACCTCTTCAAATATGTCATAGTTGGTATTTTCAATATTAGGCATATACGGTTCCAGGTGGATCCTGGAGATAGGCTCAAATATTATAGTAAATTTAGTTACATATCTAGTTCTAAAAACCATGTATTACCAATCACATGAAAAATATATTCCAATATTTATAGTAATTCCCTATAAAATCATAGGTAAAAATATGGAGGTAGGTTTACCACCATCACATTTTGATTAATGACATAATTTGGACAGGATGCCAATGTGATATGAAGATATTTCAAGATGCCTAATATCTTAGTGGGGGAGCCATCCAATTCAAAAACACCTTTTTCATTAACCACATATTTGAGACCAAGATTATTTACTATGGATTTAGGCATCACTGAGGTTGAACCACCTAAATCTATCATGCAATTATGTATTAAATAGTGCCTTATGATGACTAAAAGATAAAATATGGGGGGCTTAATAGCCTTAATAGGATGAAAAATATTTTGAAATTGAATTTTGATTGGAATTTTATTAAGAACTTGGATAGGATCTTGGTTAGGTTGACTATTATTGATGAAAATAGTGTTCACCTTATCAACTATCTTTTCCACATGAGAAAGTTTGGAGATCTCTCACTGGAGAATTTCTTTTTGACCCAGGATAGACAAAGCATCATACATGGACATAGTTACATTAGCCTTTTTCAAATGATCCACAATATTAAAGGGAAGATTAGTACCTTTGGATTTCACATTGTAAGTAGAAGCATCACTTGGAATTTGAGTAACATGAGGAATAAAGGGGGACTGTTGCTATTATCCATGAGGTTTAGGCACTTGTTGATTTGCAAGAGCTTTAGAATCTAAATTTAAAGTAGTTTGTGGACTAGCCTATGAAGATGATGAAAAAATCCTAGGTTTCCATAATTTGTCTTCTAATATCCTATTCTTAGCCCTTGTCTAATATATAATTTATTTATTTACCTGTTATGAATCTTATCCCATATTAGATACTACATGCTCAAACACATGTTCCCCTTCTTGAAAACTGATGCATGTGCTATCATCTGGTACTTTACCCATGTTCCCTTATTGTTAGATTTGAGATTATGATAGTGAAATGGAATTAATTTTTTCTTGACTCATTTGGGTGGCTTATGGTGGATGATGCATCATATAATGACCTTGGAATGAAGGATTATTTTTCCAACCAGGGTGTTTATACATGTCTCTAGTAGTGGCCATTACCATCTCACTAGACTATCCCCTTGACTACCATTTACCTTCTTGAGAATATTTATTTTGAGTTGGCACAAGTCTAGAATTACTTGGAGAATTAGGATTGTATTTCCTTGACTAATAATCCTTCCCTTGTCCTTGTTGATTGGATTGATAGTGTGGCCTATTGTACTGATAATTTTGATTAGTATTTTGATATGGACTATATGGTGGAGCTTATTTCCTCTCCATTGCAACAAAATTTTTGTTATAAGCTTTGAAAAGACTCTCTATCTTCACCAATATATCAATTTTATCACCTTTTATTTGATAAAACTTTTTTGAATCTAAAACTAGGGCAATAGTTAGAGCAGGAGGATGTATCTCTGGAAAGAGGGGCATTGATGACCTTGGAGACAAATTGTATTCTTGTATAAGGTAATTTTTAGCCTTAATTAATATTTCAAAATCTTCAAGTAGAATTTTCCCTCCCATGGATTAAATCATCATAGATACATCTAAATTAACATCCTCTAGATAGTATATAAAATCATAGTTGGGTGTAGGCTTGATCACTACAAGAATTCTCTCCCAAGACTTCTAAAACTTTAGTTGAAATCCATCATGAATTCATGATTGAATCTCTTGATTGTTCTATTTTGTTATACTAGTGAGAGGTGGTCAATTTTTTCCTCAAAATGTTTACATATGACCTCTCCATATTCATCCCAATTGTTGATTGATGTAGGATCCAATACTCTATACCATTAAAGTGATTTGCCTTTGAAATAAGTTGCTAGAAAAATCATTGCTACATTTTCCTAAGTCACATGATGCACTGAACATAGGTTAGAAATATCTTTAATATGTTCTATATCAGTAACTATATTTTCTCTTGTAAAATAAAGAAGAGCCTTTAGGTCTAAGACTAAAATATCAGCCCATTAGGTAAATTCAGAGGACTATCACCATTGAATGGCATAAAGGATTGTTTCCTAAGAATATCCAAGGTATGGGATTTATAACAATGTTTGGTTGAACAAGATAAGCCTAAAAAGAAGGAAAAAGAGGTGTAGGTGTAGGATTTGACTGCGAGGCTTTCTTCTTCTTTGTTTATTAGAAAGATAGCTCAGAGAAATATATCCCTTTGTATTTTGTAGAGGATATTTTGACAAATCTTGGGGCATGAAAAATGTGCAAATATTGAAATGAAACTATGGATTTTTATATTATACTTAGATATGCAAAATAGGAAAATAGGTGGTCCAACCAAGCATGCTAGAACTATTAGTTATCTAGATAACACCTAATAGAGGTTAGATTTGTTCAAGTTTGACCCATACCTAGACTAATATGGGAATGATTTAAAGGATATAGGATGCATATATTCAAACCAGGCCTCTAGGGTTTTTAATGAGGCTAGCTCATTAGATTTCACAATTTTGGCCTTTATTTCTAAAATCTAAAACTGGTTGGGATGAAAAATGTCAAGAAATTTGAATAGATTAAAACCTATTATAATATGTGGTAATACATCATTATTTTTTTATATCCACTTTTAAGCTTAGACTCTTTAACACACTAATGTATTATGAAAGAAGTTAATTCAATGCTTACTATAGTTTCTATGCAACAATATTTTATATAGAGATTAATTTTATGCATTCATTATAAGGAGTAATGAAAATAAGGTCTAGTTGAAGACACTTAAATTTGGTTGTCCACTATATCCTTGAGAGATCAATGCTAAGTCACATTATATGACCTATAAATAAGGTTGTCAACACTTAGGATAAACTTTGTAACACTTAGGATAAACTTTGGCATGCAAAAGGAAGATAATAAACATATTTACATATCAAGAAAACACAAAACACTAAATACAGATTAGAAAACAACTATAATATACTTTATTCATTACTCCAAGAGGTGTAGAATACAATTCTAGTCGAGTCTAGTCATACCAACCTAAGGGATACTCATAAATATCTCAAAGGCTATATTTATAGAATAAAAGAAGCAAGAGAGAGGGAGTTTTGGTGCTCAAAATGGAATAAAAGAATCTCAAATTCATTTAAAATGTGGTTACAACTACCTTCAAAAATTGAGCTCATTCAAACCGTTTTGATTGATTTGAGCCACTTTAAATGGTTGCATGGCTACATTGATGTTCCTTCTTGTTACAATGGTGAAGTCAAGTTGTTATGAACATTGTTCCACCATCCATGTAGTTACAATAAATAGGCTAGTCTATTATAATCTTGTCTCATTGTTAATTTTCTCCTAACTGGTTTGTTGTGGCATGCATAGTGGATAGAAGGGGTCCTTTTCATGTAGTTGGTCTTGGAAATGAAACTATTGGGGGTTACATGTATGCCTTCATGGAACCTTTTAAAGTGTTATCTCATTATTTAAACAATGGTGAACATAATCACAAATAGATCCCTCTATAACACAAACCTTCAAGCTAGAGATCCATATTTAGCCTTAATAGTGGCATTTTTATGTTCTCTATGCCTGACTACATCATTGTGTCCTTTTCATGGAATTTAATTGAGATTAAATGGTGGTAGGATGACCCTATAATAATTTTTATGGCTTGGTTAAAACCTACCCATAACTTTTCAACCTTTATTTTCATTGGTCATCGATATCTAACCTAGATCATTTACTCATTTCCCCATCTTATACCGTTAATCCTACTCTATAAGAATGAGTGAGAGCCATTGATATTACCCTTAACTTGTTAACTCTATCCTAAATTATGACACATGGTAGCCCCACATTTGATTTTATGATCCATTATCAGTCCACTAACCTCAAGTGCTTATACCACATGTCAATCTGTTAAGATCCTTGACTTTTTGACTCATTTCACACCTTTGGATCAAGATATATGATGTAATTTAGATAATTAGATCTGATATGGCACATTATTTAAAATCTAATGTCTACTTCATGACCTTAATTTTGATTTCCTCTCTCCCATAAAATGATTTTCATGTGATCATCATTGATTTTCACATGACTATTAAATTTAAGATTAAAAGGATTTGTTTTGCTCAAGCTTAAACTTGATGTTAACACGCATGAATTATGTTATAGTTCCAAATTTAGAATCTTTTAAATCAATCCAAAAATCCCATGTGGACATGAAACTTTTAGATCATGATCTTGGTATGTAGATATATAATTTCACATGATCCACTGGCTCATGGGGGCTTCTTGAGCAAAGATAAAAATTGCATAAATGAGCTACTATGTTTGCTTCTAGAAGACATCCTAGTGATGGTCTAGCTTGAAAACTTGTACAACTCATATTTTCATCAATACTTTTAGGTTTTGATGGATCTCTAAGACCTATGTAACTTTTTCCATGCTTTTTAATGCTTGGAACATATGAGAACCTACTTGGATTCCTTCATTTTCATTATTAGACCCATTTTTAAGCCATTTGGTTTTATATTTCATTAGGACCCTGTTAGGCTTCTCCTTCCAACTATAGGCACATCCTGACATGTGAGACAAAATGGGCAAAAATTACTAAAGTACAAATTTCTGAAATAAAATCTCTTATATGGAAGTTACCAATACAAATGTTGTTGAAGATTAAGATTGTGAAGAAAGATATCATTTGAAAAAAACATGCTAATGTAATTATTTTTGCCATTAAATTTATGAAAGGAAAGTTATCAAAGTAAATTCAATGGATCAAACTTGTTGATGACTAAACTTTCCAAAATAATTCTTCTAAAAAGAATTTGCTAATGAGAAACCTTCTATAACAAAAGTTGTCGATATAAAGCTCCCAACGTGGAAATTTTTGAAATAGAAATTTTCAAAAGGGAAGTCCTCAATACAAATATACCAATGAGAAACCTTATACAATTAGTCTGTCTGATGAAAAATATTTCAAATTGAAAGTTTCCTCTTTGAAATTTTCCAACATGAAATTTTTTGATGTGAAAGTTTCTATGGTGTAAATTTTTGAAATAATTTTTCCGATGAAAAGTTTTTGAAGTGAATTTTTCTATGAGTTAATTCTCCAAAGTAATTCAACAAAAATACCTATCATTCAAAGCCACTCTTTCCATCCTTTTTATTAATAGGCCAATCTAGTCAAGTGTATCAAAAAATTATATGAAGACATGATTTTACAACAAAACATTAATTCTTTATAATTAATCATTATAACCCTCATAATCAATAAGTACCCCTTTCAAATATTTATTATTTTAAAAAAGGGGGGTTCCCACTTTTTGAAGAAAATACACATTGGGGTGTGTTGAATACAAAAAATACTGACTCATAAGGGTAAATACTCTAGAGTTTTTAGTAACACAAAATCCATGGTTTTGTAATCCCAATATCAACCATAAATTTATCCTAAAATAAATAACTAAACTAGCAATGGAAAGAGACTCTTAATAATCCTATACAACATATTATTTCTACTTACACCTTGAATCTATGTGTGGACAGTGCTTTTATTTACCTCTAGTTTCAAGTTTTAAGGCAAAGACGTAAGGCTAAGTTGTAGGTTTCACTTTGATTGGGAATTAGGTGTATAAATGGGGAGCTCTATAATTAATCTTCTATAAGCCATCCATCCAGTTCTATGACAGAGATACCCTTGATCACCTATTCCTCTTTCCTTCATATTTTTCATGATGTATGATACATTGATCTTATTTCATCATGTTGGATTTTAATCCCTTTTGATTTTATTTTAAATTTTTGGATCATGCCTCTTAAATCATTTTTTTATTATTTTCTTTTCTTGATTTGGAAAGAGGGAAAAGGTGACCATAATGAGCTGGTCTTAGTTAAAATTTTAGTTTAATCAAAATGTCCTTGTCAACTCTTACATATGCCTATGATTATTACCTTGAACAAGTGTTAATGTTCTATGTGTATTTGATCTAAGGGAATAAGGAATTTTTTATAAATTTGCATATAATTATGAAAGCAACATTCACATACCTAATGAAATCATTAGTTTCAAGACATATTCATGGCTAACTCTCTCATTTTTGAACTAGAGTATGAGTTTTGAACTACAATATGTATTACCCTTTGATTCAAGTTGGATTCAAAATACCTCAATCTATGTTTGACTATACCAAGATCAATCAGAATTGAATTATCACAAAATCAAAAGGGAATTATTATATAAGGTAGGAAAATATTGAAAGCAAAAAATATACTCTAGAAAATGCAAACTAATATAATGAAAGTAAATAACATAAAGTAGGGAACTAAATAATAAAGTAAACCTACTCTACTCCTACCACTACTAGAATGTCTTATTGTTATTTAGAGACCTCTTTAGATGGAGCATCTATGAATTAATGCTTCAAAAAAAATTTATTAGATGGATATGTTAGATCATTACCTTAAATATCCTTTAAATGGAAAATATCATTACCCAAAATTATTTATATTTGATAGGGACCTATCCAAAGTAGGTTAAATTTGTCATGCATTCTTTTCTTCTCATGGGCCTTATCCTATAATATCACCAAGTTAGATATTTTGAAATATTTGAATTTTTTTCTTTTATCAAACCATCTTATGACCATGTCCTGATGATTTTTGAAACTCTCCAACACTTTATTCCTAGAGTCTTCTATTTCAATGATATTCAACAATCTCAACTATGTTTTGTTATTAGGCTCCATGTATTCTTTCATAAACTGATATGTTGGAAATTTTAGCATGATTGGGAACACAAAATGTTTCCCATATACCAATAGATATGGTGACGCTTTGAGGGACTGATTATACCTTGTCCTATCTACCCAGAGTGCATACTATAGTAGGAAGTGCCAATCCCTTAGTTTATATATATGTCTTTTTGATGGCATCTATAGCATTCTTATTGGTTAACTCAACAAATCCATTTCCTTATAGGTAATAATTTTTTATGATCTAATTATAATATGATTATCATGGCCCACTTAGTGAAATCAACTAATTTAAACGATGTCCCATTGTCACAAATAGAAGAGATGGGATTGCCAAACCTAGTTATAATATATTATTTAAGAAAACTTATCACATCTTGGGTTCTATAGTTCTTAGTGGCTAAGCATATGCATATCTAGTGCAATAATATGTAGTAATAAGTACAAACTTATATCTAGCTAAAGAATTTAGATTTATCACTCCAATGAAATATAGGCCCCATTGGGATAATGACCTACCTTCAATTATGGGTTGTAGTGACATGGATGCATGTACTTCTCTCTTAGCTAATACTTGGCATTCATGGCATGTCTTTATATGTAAATGAGCATCTTGTTAAGGTCAACATATCCCTATTTCTAAAAATGGGGACCCTTATTTGAAATTGTGAAAATTTGTGCTTTAAATTGAAAATTCATCTAATCAGAGTACCATTAGAATGCCACTAGCACATTTGCACAGTGTCTTTATTTGAAAATCATCCATACCTAGTTTGATTAGCACATTTTTACATGGTTTTGGTTTGCCCTTATCTAAATTTTCTAACATTAGATCTATGTGTTTTCTAGTTGTAGGTATAATGAGGTCCATTTAGAATGATTAATGTTTGGGATTATGATTTAATAATAATTTGATCTTTTACTAGCCTTTGGTATGTTAAAATTCAAGTTGAATCCAAATTTGATCATCTTAAAACCCTAATTCCAATTACCCTAGCTCATACCCTTTGAATTGAATTAAAATTTATGTGATAACACTTTAATTATGCTTAAGACTTAGTTTAATTTTTATACTAAGGTTTAGTAATGTTTACTAACACAACCAAACCTTACTATAAAAATTTGTACTTGGTCCCTTTTATATCTCATGACCCTTAGTCCTTTTTATCTACTATCTTAGTCTAAGTAACACATGGTCCCTTTGTTATAAACTTAGATTAAAATCTTAATCCTCAAGTTTTAATTTATGTTTATTAACACAAATAGAAAACTTAGTCTTAAGAATTTACCCTAAGTTTCATGTAATTCATGAGCCTAAATTAAAAATTATGTTTTCTCATAGGATTAATGACCCACATTCACTCAAGTGAAGTTAATTTAATGGTGTGAGATGGGGTTGGATCCAATCTTGATCAAACCCATAGATCATTATCTATGACATGTATTTGATTGGATGCGGAAGATTTGATGGTGTGAAATCAATGTTGAAAATTCAAGACACGATCCATGAATAAAACTTGAAAAAGTGACAAATGATTGATATTACATGATGCAACATAAATACTTTAATCAATGGTGTATTGTGTTTCAATACTTTTCAATGAATATACAAGCAAATGCGAGACTACCATGTGGTGAAAGCATATTAACATGGTAAAATTGATAGAGTACCAAGTGTAGAAGGCTTGTGGGTCTGCCATGTAGCATGACCTCAAGGCCAAGTATAGATAGTATCAAATGGAATTCCACCCCTCAAATCATGATCTAATAGAGTATGTTTTCTCACCTAAACAAGATCTAATGGTGTGTGATCAAACTTAAATTTTCAATCCATGACCCCAAGGTTAACGATGGAGTATCGTATGCTAGATCAATGGCACATGTTTGATTAGATGAAAATGATCCAGTGGTCCATGATAAAAGTGGACTTTTCAACAAAGTAATAATATTGGGCATCTAATCATGTTCAATCCCTTAGATTGAGATCAATGGTCTGTGGTGATCCATGCAAGGATAATTAGATAGTGTGAAATGAAAGAAGGATTTTCAAAGGGCAATGGTAACTTTTTTTTTGAATATTGATGATTAGAATGCCATAGAGATGACAAGGTAGAGAAACATAATCTTGACTAGTCATTTGAAGAGATTTTTTAGTTTCATGACAAGGTAAAGGTATAAACAGGTGATCTAAATAAAATCTAAGGCATGAAGTTCATATGAGTTTGACAAGTTGCCACCATTAAATCTCCAAGGAAAGCTTTAAAACCCCCTAATAATCATAAGAACCCTAATTAGACCCTATGATCATTATAATTGAGCCAATAAATATTAAATTATCATTTATGCAAGAGAGTTTAACCAAAAATGTGAATTATAGTCCACTGGTGAGTAATTTAATAGAATTTCCAATAATGATAGCTTGGAAAAGTGTTTCAAGGGAAGATGTGAGCAAGTGTTCCTAGGATATGGGAGATATTTTAAAAAATCTCAAACAATTAGAGGATAGAGAAGTGAACATATTGGGAAGCTTATTCAAAGAACCAACCACAACTAGTCCAATTGGTCTAATTACATATGATGAATTCAAGCAAAGAACATCCTAGTTTATGTAAGGGGTAGGGAGCCAAACCATAGGTAAGACTATTGCTAATAATAATATGATCATGGATATGATTCTAACTACAAAGGAAAATATTATTGAAGCTTGAAACATCAAAAAGGCATTAATAAGGATAGATAAATATCACAAGAGCTTAGTAGGTCAAATGAAGGATCTCTTCATGAAACTGATTGTCGACCTTGAGCCAATTAAGAAGCAACATTATAGAATGAATATCTTGCTAGAGAGATAAAACTATAATAGAGGGTTCTCAAAGTCAGATTAGTTGAATTAGTAATATTATTTTTGTAGCTTAAAATTGTATATTTTTTAAGTATAATATTCTTATAAACCACATTGCCTATGGGTCAGTCCATTAGGGAGTATCTAGAACATTGTAAAAGGAACAACTATCATTGACACTTGTCTAGTTATATGTTCAGAAGGAATGACTAATATATCTCATGAATTGTCTCTATAAAGGGGTATTATCATTTGTAAAAGGAGGAGTGAGTTATTAGAGCTAAAATTACTATGTAAACTTAGAACAAGTAGTACAAGCAAGTAATTCTATAAAGTTTGTCCATTATTTGTCAGTGTGTTTGCTATCATGGCTTCTCTCTCACTTTCTTGGTTTACTTTATAGATTTTAATTATCCTTATGAATACTTGATATGCACCTTTGAAAGTAGAGTTGTTGAATTGTGCAAATTCTAGGTTAATTAAAATTTCTTAGGTTCATTTCATTTTCTTTACTCTTCTTACATTTAGGTTAATGTTGTTTTCTTACAAGAGTGAATCTTTAAAATGAATCTAGTTCTTATGTACACTATTTCACACTATCCTTAGATGTTTACCTAATGTGTGACATGATTTGAGATTATGATTCTTCATGTCATACATTGGTTAAGTGCATATCTAGATGAAATTTAAAATTTATCATGATGTTTGGAATGAAGATCAATAACATGTTTCTTCTCTACCCTACCCTTCCTTTTTCTCCTTTTTAATCAATTCACTCTAGTTTAATTATCATTGTAAATATCCATCTTATATTATTTCTTAGATTATATTTTGATCACAATTCACTATTCTTAGCACATAATCTTCATATTTTACATAGATTATCTATTTGGGCCATAATGGCTCTGAACCACCAAATTAATATCAATTTGTGAAATAGATTACTTGTTCTACCTCTATTCCATCAATAGATAATAGGATTATCATAGATTACAACTCATGAAATTAATTCTCAAGAATGTATAAATTAGAAGTGTTTCTTGCACAATTTGGTCACATGTGATACATATTCAGGCATCAATAGAAGGGGCTTTATTGGTGCTAAAAGGAGGGACTAAGATAAATTTATGAATGCATAGTATATTTGCTAATTTTACTAAATTTTGTGTAAAGGTCATTGATCTTAATGGTTTTAAACTAGTGTTTGTGCTTATTTAGATAAAGATAGATGTTCTTTGAAGATACATGAGTAATTATCATAAATATAGCTTGATATCTATGAATCCAAGAAATTTGAGGTTAGTAATAGTTGTTTTGTTTAGAGATTGATAGGTCATTTGTAAATTTGAGTTTATTTAAACTTAAACATGTAAATATCATTCATATTCACGTATTTATACATATATTTGAGATAATTTAGTTAAATATTGATTTTATTTATGGTTCTTTATACATATTTGTGAAAAAAATGCTTAAATGTACAATTTTGATAACTATTCTTTGGAAATATAAGATTTACACATTGTATTTCAAATAGGGTTCAAAGATTTTACAAGATGGAACTGCCACAAGTAAGATCCTCATCAATGTATGGAATGGTTAAGTGGAAATTCTATCAATGTGCTTGTCCAAGTACATGACCTTCCTCATAATATTGAAAAATATTTGCCTTCTTTCAATCTTAATAATGTTGCCATAACTGAAGAACATGTTAAAATTTTTAAGGCTAGTTTTAAACTTATGAATGTAGTTCATGAAGATGCAGATTGTATGTTATTTACATTTACTTTCAAAGATGATATAGATGAATGGTTTCTTAACTTTCTAGAGAACTACATAGCTAGTTGGAATTATTTTAATAGAATATTTATTGATCAATTTTGTAAAATCATTAGTTTGTGAATTCTATATCAGTAGTTTACCATAGTTAAAAGAGATCTTAATGATCCCATAAGAGCTTTTAATGCCAGATTCTAGAAGATGTTTAGTAAAACCGTAGATCCTTACAAACCTAATGAGGCTTTAGCCTTATATATTTACAAGGATTATTTAGATCCCATGACTTTGGTATTTCTTAAAAGGTATGTTGGATTCATAAACACCTTGGTCTTGGCCTATGCTGAAGCTCTAATAGTCAATGATCAAATGCAACCTAAAGGTTAGCTTGCATATATTATCCCAAATGTCAACACTAATTTCCTTGAATTTAATGTCATTCTTAATGATAATCAGAATGTTCCTACCTTAAATCAAACACCAGTCTTGAACCAATTACTTTTAATTCATGCCTATAGTGACCAAAATTCAGGGTTCTTGAAAAATGTTACAATGAGATTTCATCCATAAGAACAAAGTGCTTTAATGCCAACCACTTGTAATGAAAATCAAGTTCACAACTTACAATCACCAAATAATGATAATGAATCCATACTTAAGATAGTTCAAAAGCTAAGCACTGATTTCCTTTAGTTGTAGAAGTAAGTGGGAAATTTTGTGTAAAACTCCAGTACAAACTATGCTTCTCAAAGGTTCAATAAACCTATAAATACATTTAATATTAACAATAATAATAGGTCATTCGAGTACATAAATGAAATGAATATTTGTGATATAGGTCCATCTGATGATTGTAATGTTTTTGAACCATATGAATCTAAAATTATGTTTAATGAAGATAATATTTCAAGGATACCTAGCTTTACAAGGACATCTAAATCCTTCATGGTATAGGCCTTTTATTTTCCATTCAAAGAAGAAAATGAACATAAATATGCTATAGAATAAAGAATAGACATTAAAAATGAGCAACCCCATGAACAAGATCAGATACAAGATAACCTCTCTTCAAAATATAGTTGTGAGGACAATTCATATGAGTCCATTTATGAAATTAAGGATATCCCCAAAGAAGTTGACCAGTGGCAACATTTATACCATGATTTTTTGAAAGAAATTAAGGTATTCTAAGATAATAATATCATTTTTAAGATCCAAAAGCATGATTTGGGACTCGATTAGGTAGAAGGGATGCCATTCTTCATAGAGGATAAAGATGAAGCAAGTGTAGTAGATTAGGGATTTTCATTTAACCACATTAAAAGGTTTGAAGTATGTGATCAACCTGATTTAGATGGTAAGGTTGAAAATTAATTTCATGACCTTTTAGTTAGTCATGATGAATTATCCTTTTGAGATGACTTGGAAAGGTTTGGTGAAAATATTGGTAGTCCATATACACCTCAAGCCAAACTTAATAAATATATTAGTCTAAGAATGCTAGATGAGCTACCATCATTGAATAAGGATGATATAAGTCACTATAAATATAGAAATGAAGGATAATTAGCACTCCTAATATAAGTTAGAAAGGTTTTAGAAGAATATGATTAGGTTTTAGGTCCATATCTTTAATCTAGGTACTAGAGAATGGAAATGAGGAATCATGATACATCAGATAGAAAACATGAACACACAAGTGCTCATATCCACAAGAAGAGGACATTAAATGGAAGTGATCCTAATTCAAGGTTCTATGGTATGATAAACAAATTTTTATTTGATCCTAAAGGTAGGTTATTTATGTATTTAGTGTAGGGATTAGTTTAGTCTCTTTCTTATTTCTTTCATTATTGTCCCTTGTTTTTAAGTAGTGTATTTAAATATTTATTTTTATTTTTATTTGTTTGTTTGGTGTGTTTTATTTTTGTGCTTTATTCCCTAATCTCAATAAGTCCTTTTGGATAGCAACCAAATTAGACTTCACCAAATTTCTCAAGAAACTCACCATTTAGGAATGCAAGTATGATCTTTTGGTATTGGTTGACCATAGATTGATGTGAGCTAGATGTTAGGGTTTGGATAAACTAGTAAAGACTAATGGTTAGGATAATTATTCCTTGAGATTTTGAGGATTGTTATAATATAATCTTGGTTTTAATAAGGCTTTCACATGTAGATTGAAAGATTGAATTATTGAAATAAAGTCATGTTTACACTTAATAAACACTATTGCCTAGGACAAAGTTACAACCAAGGATGATTGTCCTAGTACCAAACATCTGACTAGATCCCAAAACATGGGTAACCTAGTTCCCAAACTTTGTTAAAAAGTGAAAAATGATCTAAAAACTACACAAATAATAAATTATTGCAAAATTATATCCAAGAAAAGGCGATTTCTATAATCTACATTAGGTCTATGGATGCCTAAATAGTAGTGGAGCAAGACCTTGAATAGATCTAAAGGGATCTCTTTTGGGGCTATGGATGATTGGCTGGTAGTAGAGCAATGTCCAGGCCTTACCTAAGCTAAATCATGGTTCTTAATGAATATCTAAACATGTTGAAAGTCAGTGTTAATGGTTAAAGTCATGAAGTCTAGAGGTTGTTCCCAAAATCCCATGGAAAATAGTTAGTGGAATCAAAGCACACACATAGCATGACTTGGTTTGATGTTTGATCCTAATTTTACATGTGCAATACTTGTTTCAACCATGAATTGACCTTAATGATACTTGATCAAATGGAACCAATAAACTAATTATTAGTTTGAACCAAAATCTCTTAATTCTAACATATTGTTATGTTTCCCTCAATATTCACCATTTATTGAGGTCAACATACCCCCATTTTTAAAAATATGTACCATTATCTCAAAATATGAAAATTTGTACATTAAATTGATAATTAATTTGTTTAGAGTACCATTATAATGTCACTATCACATTTTCATAGTGTCTTTATTTGAAGATCACCCACACCTAGTTTGGTTAGCACACTTGTACATGATATGGTTTGCCCTTGCATTAATTTACTAACATTGGATCTCTATGTTTTTAAGTTTAAAGTATAATGAGATCCATTTGGAATGAGAAATGTCTGGCTTTTATGATTTAATAATAATTTGATCTTTTACTAGCCTTTGGTGTGTTGAAATTCAAGTTAAATTCACATTTGATCAACTTAAAAACCTAATTCAAATTACCCTAACTCATTCCCTTTGAATTCAATTATAAATTTATGTGGGAACACTTTAATTTTAGTTAAGACTTAGTATAATTTTTATACTAAGGTTTGTTCATGTTTATTAACATGACCAAACCTTAGTCTAAAATTTCATACTTGGTTGATTTTATATCCCATGACCCTTGGTCTATTTTATCTACTATCTTGGTCTAAGTAACACATGGTCCCTTTTCGATAAACTTAGCTTAAAATATTAATCCTAAAGTTTTAATTTGTGTTTATTAACAAAAAAAATAACTTAGTCTTAAGAATTTACCCTAAGTTCTATGTAATTCCTGACCTTGACTTAAACATTATGTTTGTCTGTAGGGTGAATGACTTGCATTCATTTGGGTGAAGTTAATTTAATGGTGTGGGATAGGGTTATAAAAAATATCACTCAACCCCATGTATCATGATCTATGGCACGTATTTGATCAAATAGGGAAGATTTGATGGTACAAAATCAATTTTAAAAAATCAAGACATGGTCCATGATTAAAACTTGAGAAAGTGCTAGATGATTGATGATATGCGATGTGATTTACACATTCTAATAAATGGAGCATAGTGATTCAATAATTTTCAATAAATATACAAGAAAATGCAAGATGACCACATATTGAAAGTGTATTAACTTAGTAGAACTGACATAGTATAGAGTGTAGAAAGCCAACAAGACTACCAAGTATAACCTTAGGGCCAAGTACAAATAGCATCACATAGAATTTCACCCCTGGAATCATGATCCAATGGAACATGTATGCTTGACCAAACAATATCTAATGGTGTGTGGTCAAAGTTGAATTTTTAAGCCCTAGACCCTAGGTTAAAGATCAAGCATTGTATGCTAGATCAATAGAACATGTTTGATCAGATGAAAATGATCCAATGATGCATGATTAAAGTAGACTTTTCAATAAAACAAGAATAATGGGCATCTAATTATGTTTTGTCCCTTAAATTGAGATCAATGGTCTATGGGTATTTGTGTAAGGATAATCAGATGATGTGAAATGAAAGAAGGATTTTCAAAGGGTAATGGTCACTTTTTTTAAATATTGATGAATAAAATGCCATAGAGATGCCATGATGGAGCCACATAAGATAAACTAGTCAATTAAAGAGATTTTTGTAGATTCATAGCAAGCCAAAGGTATAAATAGGTATCTAAATAAAATTTATGGCATGAAGTTCATATGAGTTTGACAAGCTGCCACCATTAAATCTCTAAGGAAACCTTTAGAAAAACCCTAGCAAGCATGATAACCCTAATTAGACCCTATGAGAATTATAATTAAGCCAAGGAAGATGGAATTGTTTTCTATGCAAGATAATTCAACCCAAAAGCTGAATTATAGTCCATTAGTGAGCAATTTAATAGAATTTATAGTAATTATAGCTTGAAAAAATATTTCAAGGGAAGATGCAAGCAAGTGGTCCTTGGAGATGGGAGATCTTTCAATGATCCCAAATAATTGGAGGATAGAGCAGTGTATGCATTGGGAAAATTAGTCAAGGATCCCACCACAACCAGTCCAATTGGTCTAATTATAGATGACGAATTCAATCAAAGAACATCTTAGTTTATGCAAAGGGTAAGGAACTAGAGCATAGGTAAGATTGCTATTGATAATAATAGAATCATGGATATGATTCTAACTATAAAGGAAAAGATTAGTGAATAAAAAAACATTAAAAATGCATTAATAAAGACAAATAAAGACCATAAGAACTTAGCAAGTCAAATGAAGGAGATATTCATGAAACCAGTTGTTGACCTTGAGCTAATTAAGGGGCAATATTACAGAATGAAGATATTATTGGAGAAATAGAACTATAACATAAGGTTCTCAAAGTCAGATTAGTTAACTTAGGAATATTCTTTTTGTATCTTAACATTGTACTTTTTTAAAATATAATATTCTCTTAGAGCACATTACCTATGGGTCAGTCCATTAGGGAGTATCTAAAACATTGTAAAAGGAACAATTATCCTTGATACTTGTCCAGTTACATGTTGAGAAGGAATGACTAGAATATCTCATGAATTGTCTATATAAAGGGGTATTATCCTTTTTAAAAGGAGGAGGGAGTTATTAGAGGTAAAATTACTTTGTAAACTTGGAGAAAGCAGTACAAGCAAGGAAATCTGTAAAGTTTGTCTAATATTTTTCTATGTGTTTGTAATCATAGCTTCTCTTTTACTTGCTTGGTTTTATTTATAGATTTTGATTATCCTTATGAATAATTGATGTGAACCTTTGAAAGTAGAGTTGTTAACTTATGAAAATGATAGGTTAATTGAAAGTTCTTAGTTTCATTTTATTTACTCTTCTTACATTTAGGTTAATGTTGTTTGCTTACAAGAGTAAATATTTAAAATGAATTTGGTTCTTATCTACACTACTTCACACTATCCTTAGATGTTTACCTGATGTGTGACATGATTTGAGATTATGCTATTTCATGTCATACATTGGTTAAGTGCATGTCTAGATGAAATTTAAAAGTTATCATGATGTTTGGAATGAAGATCAATAACATGTTTCTTCTCTGCCCTACCCTTCCTTTTGCTCCTTTTTAATCAATTCACTCTAGTTTAATTATCATTATAAATATCCATCTTAGATTAGTTCTTAGATTATATTTTGATAAAAAATAACTATTCTTAGCACATAATACTTCATATTTTACATAGATTAGCTATTTGGGCCATGATGGCTCCCAACCTCCAAAGTATTATAAATTTATGAAATAGATCACTTGTTCTACCTCTATTCCATCAATAGATAATAGGATTATCACAACATGCAACTTATATATTGAATTATTAGGAATTTAAAAATTATAAGTGTTTCTTAAATAATCTAGGCACCTATGATACATATTTAGCCATCAAAACATCCTTAAAAGTTGTTGACCAATAGTATCCCATTTTGAGTATTTTATGCACTATAGTATTGTCATATGGATGCTTATTGCCTATATTTTAATGTAAGTTGTCTAATATTTCTTGAGTTTCTTCTCTTGACACACACCTTAGTTAAATGCATTCATAGCTCTTTTTATAGAAGACTCCCTTTATAATCATATAATGAGTAGCCTTGATTTGTAAATCTATTTTTTTTCTCTCTTTTTAGTTCTTGGGAGCATGTTCCAGTAAATAAGAACTAAATAATTCCTGAATACTAATTTTCTTGGGAGTCTTATATCTGGAAAACCACGTCAATATTAATTTGTGGGTCTGGTTTAGTCATCAATTGAACTATGGCTTGACCTCTCATGATTTTGGCTAGTTTTATCTTGATATAAAATTCATGTAACTTAGCCATCCATTTACCTCTACACTCCCCCAATTCATTCTTTCCAAGTGTAAGCTTGACAATGGGATTTGGTAATATAGCAATGTTTTTATTTTAGAGGAAAAGGTGCCTAAAATTTTTACTACCTTGATGAGAGAAAATATTTACTTGTCAATCATTGAATACTTAAGCTCTACATATTTCCAATTATTACTCATAAAGGAAATCATACGTTTACTTTCTTCCTTTTTTTGTGTGAGTATCACAACCATAGTATGCTTAGAGATGAATGAATATAAGTAAAATTCCTTAGTGAAATCAAGAATTACCAACACTAAGGCTTGTGAAATAGCCATATTTATGTCCTTAAAGGATTTATTATCTTTAGGCATCCATTTCACTCTATCATTCTATTTGAGCATTGCATTTAGGGCTCTAACAATTTTTGCAAACCTAGATATGAATTTTCTTATGAAATTTATCTTTCTAAACAACTATTCAAACTCCTTTTTTTTGTTCAAAAAAATTATATATGATATCCCTTGAATCCTATCTTTGTCAATAGTGATCCTATACTTGGTGATGATATGGCCTAGAAACTTTCTTTCAATGATGCCAAATATTCTTTTTTGGGGTTTAAGTGATACCCCAAACATTTTGCACCTCTCAAAGATAGATTGAAGATGGTCAATATGATCATATCTATTTAAAAAAATTAGTGAGATCATCCATATTTATAATGATGCACTTCCATATCATTCCTTGGAATGCATGATCCATCACCCTTTGAAAAGTGACTCCTACATTAATCAGTCCAAATGGAATTCACTTGTATGCATATGTTCACCACTTTGTAGTAAATGTCATTTTTATCCTAACATCAGATTTGACTAGAACTTGATTGTAACCTAAAAATACATCTAAAAAAGACATCATCTTAGGCCACTTACTATTTATATTACCTCATCTAAAGAGGGTAGAGGGTAATTATCCTTAACAAAAGCTTTATTTATCTTTCTGAAGTTTACTCAATGTCTGATTTCACCACTTTTTTTCTAACTAGGACTAGATTAGCTACCCAAATCAAATGTTTGATAGGAAATACAATCCTGTAACTCAATATATTTTCTAATTCCTTCAAAATTAGTGGTTATAAGATGGGATTAATCATCTTCTACCTTTGTCAAAAAGGTTTTTGATTAGGCTTGAGTGGAATTATATGGGTCATGATTCTAGGATTTAAAACACTTAAGTCCTCATAAGGCCATGAAATTATATCTTTGTACCTATTAATCAATTCCTTGACTCTTTGACTTTGTTCAGGTGTATAGATTAAATAAATATATATGAAGTGTGTGTTATTTTCATCACCAAAATTATATGATTGAATTCAAATTCATTTACCTTCATCTACCTCTATGATTGAGACTGAGGATCTGTGTTAAAATTTATTTCTAAGGTGACCATTCCCAATGGGAGGTGGTTCTCTTTCATCCGAATAATGCCCTATTCATATAGTTATTCATGGCTCATATTGTTTTTTTCCTCTTCAACTATTATTTGAGATTTGAGTTGTATTGAATTTGTCAAAAATTGGATAATTTACTGATCATCATGAAATGCTTGAAAATTTTAAACATTTTTTGGTACTGATGGACATGTTACCAATTTAATGGAGAACTTATAGATTTTTGAACCCTATAAGGGTTCCAAATTTATTGCTAAAGTGGATAATGATTTGATATATTTATTTCTATTCTCTTTGGATAGACACTATGTTGAAAGCTTCAAATAATTCAATTAAATCCTAGGCTCTATGATTGTACTTCTTTAGATATGAAAATTTACATTGATATTAATTCCTTACCTAATTTATCATAATATTATAATCTCCATATACTATTAATTCTTTGAAATTGTTATTGAGGGTGAATTATAATTCCATAATCAAGGCTTAATATTCTACTCTATTGTACATGGGAATTGGAGCTTGTATGATACTAATACTTTCTCTCCTTATGGATTGATCAATGTGATACCAACACATGATCCTTTCTTAGGTCTAACTCTGTAAAAATGGAGGGTCCATAATTGGGAAGGGCCTAGAATTTCTTATGGTACTTCATACTTTGTGGAAAATTTATAAATCCTAAGGCTAGGAGATTTATAACTAACCTATTCATTGGAAGTATTATATTCCATAATAGGATGTTTCATTTTTGTCTCTCAATTATTTTTTATTTGGATAGCTACACCTCTACATGGTAGCCAAATATGTGAAAAAATTATGGAAAGATATATGTTTAGTGTTTTTGACTAATCTCTACTTAATAACAATTTATAACCTTCAGGAATGTATACTACCAAGATGTTAATAGTCATATTCACTCTTGGTTCTAATGCCACAAGAATTCTTACATCGTTTAGCTCTCCCAACATGAGCACTACTATTTGATCAAGATGTGACATAGTCCTCTTGGGTAGATTGGGAGTTAAACCAAGTTATGACAAATAGAATAAGGTATTACTATCACTAAAGCTCCTAAATCCACTAACTAGTTATGTATATTCTTTCCAAATGCTCGAGTAGTTAGTCAAAAAGGAAGAACTTTTGGCTTGATTATGTCTATGATATTCATGTTAGCTATATTAGACTTTTATGTAACTAATTTGCTTGTGATGGACTTATGTAAGAGATCTTTCTATTTTTTGGTCTGTGCTAGTTCATGGAGAGTAATGTTGGCCTTGATTTTCTTCATGTCCTCAATAGTGTTATATCCTCCTTTATTTTATTCCTCTTTGTACTGAGGTTGATCATTCCCTTTAGGGGGAGGAGGATTATTGTCAACCTTGGGATTCATAGGGATAACTATATTATTAGGAGGATTATAAATAGTGATTGGATAACTATTAATCATATTGTCATTATTCCCATTGAACTAATGGAATGCTTACACTTCATCAAAATTATCTTAAGGGATGTTGTCATCTTCACTAGGGAAGGGAGACTCAATAGTCTTGAACACCACAACTAAACTATAAGGGCCATATTAATGATTTAAAAATGGAGGATTAATCATTGACATTATATGATCATTTCCATATGGAAGATTTAAAATCATAAACAAAATTCTATATAGTCTAGCTCTCCATGCTGAGACATATTGTGGACCCTCCATCAATTTGGCAATCGTTTCCATAATATTGATCTTTGGTAGCTTATTGGATTGTTTCTAGTCTATATTGTTATTAGGCCTCTCAAAAGGCCTATTGTGTCTTAGAAAGGCTAAATTATGATTATAATTATGATTATTTATATTTCCCATCCTTTTTTACATGTTAATAAAATTATTACTTAGCTTTTAAACCATTTTCTAAATGGAATCTAATTTAGCTTTGTTAGAATCAGAACCTTGAGTGACTATTACATTGGTATGAGCCTTATGTTGATTTTGATGGTAATTATTTATTTTTGAATAATTATTCAAATAAATCATAGTCTTGATTCATGGTATACTTCATCATAGGTATAAGAGTATATAAATAATTCTAATTGAAGGAAAGATCATTCTAGTTTGAATGGGGAATTATGTTTAAATATGGAAGTCTATCATTAAATGTTTGACCTCTAAGATTATGTGGGTTAAGATGTGGATTGAGCTACTTATCTATGTTGATAGCTTATTTAAATTCTAAAGATAGAATATTGTTATAATTATCTCTTTGAAAGAACATGGAAGTAATAGGATCCAAGGCATTCTTTTATATTTTGATCATGAGGTTATCATCAAGATTATAGGTTGTTGTAGAAAAGTAAGTGTCTTCAGTCATGAGACTTGTCATAAACTTAGATAGTTTTAGATTAAGGTAAAAGTAGGTTTTGAAGGGACCTAGAAACCCTATAACAAAAATAGAAAGATAAAGCAATAACGTCCATCAAGAAGAGCATTCCTAAATCCTACTGAAGATCAGCATGAAAATCAAGTTTTACAGGGACCTGAAACCACAAACCTAAACCATAAAAAAGAGCCCAAGTTTTACAGAGACCTGGAAACTCAAAATAAGTTTTAAAACTAAGAACCAAGTTTCAAAACTAGTTATAACATCCAGCAAAAGCGACCAGAACAAAAACAATATCAATAAAAAAGACCCTAGTCTTCTAATTCCAGGATCATCTTCACAGCCTCCTTTCCAATCGTAGCATTATCTTGTATGGATATTGAAGCCAAAGTAGTAGCATCATGCAGGGCTTTCTTCCTCAAAATCTTCCTGGTCCTCTTACATGGACCCTTTAAGGATTTTATTTCTTCATTTGCTCATTTTCCAAGGTTAGCTGCAGCAACACATATACTTGAAGTTACCTGGTCCATCTTCATTCGAAATTCCTTGATGAGCCTTCTAAGATTATTCTCATAATATTTAAGTTTAATTAGAATATCTCTCATTTTCATATCCAAATTATTGATTTTGGTCTGATCAGCTTCTTGGTTGTGTTGCATTATTTTCACTTTCTTCTTCAGCCCCATTATTTCCTTATACATCCACGAATCAACTTGGAGAATAGCATCAGCTTTGAATTTGGCCAAATTCATGAAGGATAGCTTAGTGTCCCTATGTCGAGCATCACAAATTTATTTTGCATTCTCATGTGGAGAGGAATCATCCTTTTCAATTTATTCCTCCCTTTCCATCATTTTCTCATCTTTAGTCTCAACAGGGTCTTCATGCTGGACAAGATCATCCTTTTCTAAACTTAGATAGTTATTCAAGTCAAAATTAGACTTTTTAAAATGTGGCATAGGCCTTGACTAATCCTATATCACTCAACATTTGACACTTGACTACATTAACATCACTTCACATAATGCACAAGCCTAATTTACTCACCTAAAGCATAGCATATAAGGGACTGTGGCCTATGTTGGGCTAATTATGCCATGGCAAAACTCTATCCTTTATGGACTTTAGTTAGTGTAATGGCAATGGTACATTCATGGGCACAATCCATCCTAGGGGGTAAATTGGCTATCTACCAAGTACAAGTGGATATGATGTAGTTATATATGTTTATGGGTGTAAGCCTTTGGTTCCCTTAGCTTAATGTCATTCAGGTGCTTGAAGATTCATTAGGGTACCTATCTGAGGGATTTAGGTTTAGGTTCATTCTTAGATGAAGGTATCATTGTGAAGCATAGGGTTCTACCCATACTTAAAGCATTTCCTATATTAGGTGTTAGTGTCCTCATGAACTACAAGAATGCCATAGATGAGCTAGGTTAAAATCTCACAAGAGCTCAACATATATAATACAAATCTAAGAATTCAATCTATTAAAATTGTAAAAATCCCTTCATCATTAAACAAAGTTCAACAATAATATATATAGGTCAATAGGAATTATGCAAATGCTTACCTTCAGCTTCTAAAATCCCAAAGGCTCATAGGTGATCTTGGGCATTACAATGGGGATCATCAAAGGCATACTAAACTAAACTCTAAGCTATAATTGAGAACATAGCATCTGGAACCAATCCTATAGGGCTTGACTACTCTAATATTCTCCCCTTTCCTCACTAGACACATCCCCCACTTTATAATGTTTTGGGGCATCATAGTGCTATGGGGAATGGAGTACTCTAGTTACTCAGCTAGCACTATATGTAATCATTCCACCCACTCCACTATCCTATCTCTAATGAGTCATGACTATCCCATGTGCCTATTTCCCAATTATAATTGATCCAAAATGGAGTTAGTTAGTTGCCTACTAGTTGGCACCATAAGATGACAAAACAACAATCATGATAAGTGATTACCTCATGCGCAAGTGTCTACTTTGTTGGCATGGAACTTATACATATATGGATTTGGGGCCCAACATTACCCTATAAAAAATTATTATTCCACCTTGAGACTAATCTTCTAATGTTTTATGAGCACAAAACTTAGGTACGTACTCCTTTAGTTCCACTTTGAAGTCCTCAAAACCTTAGATTGTGGGCTTGATTTCTTCTACGATGCTATTTATTTTTGTGGAGATTAAATTGAGGGTGAGCACATTAATTTTCTCCAACTCTTTTCTAAAGGCATGTAGCTTTTCCTTTCCACTTATTGCACATCCATCAAGGATTGATCCTTATTTACATGCCTTTGTTTGTAACGTGTAGAAGAGTTCTTCTAAGTCATGCTCTTGGGTCTTGATTCGGGTGCTCACAGTGTTAAACTAGGCCATTATCTAAGCATGCTTAGCCCTACTCAAAATTTATTCTTATGCCATCAATGTGTCATTATCCTCTTTTAAATTTTTGAGGTGTGCATTAATGACTGATGACTAGGTAGAGAAGTTTTAAAATATTCCATTAGCCATTTTTATGCCCTCTTTAATATTTTTGAAGAGGTCTTCAACCTCTTTGAGTTTTATGATAATATCTTATTTTATGGTAATTCAAAGGTCTTCCTCTTATTCTATCACTAATTTTACCTTCAATCTTGGGAGCATCTACACCACTAGCGTATACACCTTATTGACTTCCAAAAAATTTGAGGTGTCGATGCCATCCAATAGGGATGGCTTAATCTCTTCCATGTGCTCAGATAGTTACTACAAATAAAATTTTATGGCCTTGATCTCTTCCTCTTCCTCTTGTGCAATATTCTTCCATATTGAGACTCTAACATCATTAATGATGTTATTCCATGCTACCTCAAAGGTCATTTAGATGAGGTCATTAGCTGACCTTATGGGATTCATTATATAGGGGTTGACAAGAATTGAGTCATATTTTTCTTCTAGTTGTCTACATTAAGGACTACATTTTGTAGTACCTTAAATTAATGCTCATTCATATAACTATCAAAGTCAGGATATTTTTTGATGCACTAGTGTCATGGTAGTTCTAGAGAGAATGTACTCAATCATATAATAATCTTCATCCATGAACCCCTTTTGTAACTTCTCTCATAATCTCAGCTCAACTTCCTCTCTTTTGATGGCTAGCTCCATTTAATATAGCTCTTCTTCATCAGAACGAGCACTTTATTTAGTGATTTCTTCTTTTGTGTCTTCTTTCTTTAGTAGGGGTTCTTTCTTGGACTTGTCCCCTTTATTCACTTTTTCTTTTTCATCAATGCTAGATTTTCCCTCTTGATTTTGCTAGGTTTCCACTATGCTCTGTATTTGCTTATTTAAGGATCCAATATCACCTTCTTTGTCTCCAAACTCCCCTTTACTACTTGGGTGCACCTATAGTGTGGCTTCCTCTATTATGCTAGTGGGGGCACTAAGCACCTCTGCTACTTTCTCATTTATGGATTCCACACTTTTAACAACCCTCTTTTCTTCCATTTCTCTCTTGGCCTTTTCCTTTTGGGCCTTCTTTTATCTATACCTTCCACTTATTTACTATCATGGCTATCTTTTCCTCCTTGGCCCATATCTCCTCACCCTTGGCTTTGTCAATCTATACCAGGGTCATAACCTTAGCCTTCATGGCCTTTCTTTTCTAATATAACTCCAATACCACCTTTATATTGTCCTTACTAAGGTCCATTTCTATCAATTTGCACCTCTTTTCCTATTAATTTTATAGAGGTTTTGTCATGGGTTTTATGGTTGGGGTACTTGATGGTTATTTTACTTCCCCAAGTGTGGAAGTAGTGCCACCTTAGAGATCCTCATGAATTTTTATAGTGTTGGGATCTTCCTATGTTTCTTATTCTTGGATGAAGTATACCTTCATCCCTCCATCTTCTTCTTCTTCCTCCTCTTCTTCCTCTTACCACACCTTCATTTCCTCTACTTCTTTTTTATGCCTCCAAGTTTACCATAGGGGTTCTTCGTGTTTAGATAACACTTCTCATTTTAGAATTCTATGAATTTAGAGCATAAGTAGTAGGTTATGGAAACTTGTTTTACTTATGGTGGAATAATGTATGAGTGTTCCAAAAAAATTATAATAAGTGATGGTTTAAAGCCATCATGGTCCATTATTTATGAACTATAGAGGATCTATGTTAACACTCAGTGAATTATGGCCAAATTTAAGATATAGACTAATCTATATAGATATTGACAATGAAATATAAGCTATAGTGATCTGGTGTAAAAAAGATCAAAGAGAAGGGTAAGGTATAAAATAAATAGGTGATTGATAATCTTGAACTCAAATATCATGACAAAATTCTAATTACAACTAAACTTGCATTTAACCAGTATATGATGCATAATAGCAAATCTCAAATTTCACCACACACTAGGCACATTCTTAAGGATGATATGAAATTATACAAGTAAGAGCTATATTTCACTTTAAATATTTGTTTACAAACTCAAATATCATTATCACATCTAAAAATAGACCAAATAAAATGAATAAAATATAGGATCTTTTAACTAATTTAGCATAAGCACAAATTAGAAACCTTGTATCATGGATACAAATTTAAAATTTAAAGAAACTATTCAAACTTAAGCATTAAAATCAATAATTGAGAGAAAAACTATATTATTAATTGACACTTTTAATCTAGACAATCTTTGTAGAATTCCTTATTTACATTAATTTCTTGAATTATACAAATTTGATCAAAATTTATCTCCATTAGGAACATGTTAGTACTACCTTTTATAGAAAGATAAGGTAGTACACTAGTTAGCTACAAGATATAACTATACAAAAGATAAGTATAGTTATCCTTCCTCAAAAAGTTCTAGAATACACTAGTCTTTTAACATTAGAATAGCCTAGGGGTAATATGCTAAGAGAATAATATATTCCTTATAAAGAATATACCATATTTTTAAATATTACAATGATTTACAAAAGGAATATTAATTATTGGGTGGGCCCTTTACTGAAGGAACTCTTTGTTGGTCTTATAGAAGTTTTATGGCCCTTTGATGTTTTTATTTGATAAGCTCTAGGTCCATAGTTGGCTTCATGATTAAGACCTCATCCTAATCATTTAGGTCATCTAAGTCCCTATCATCTCTAGCCATAGCTTCTTTTATACTCGTAGCCTCTGTAATCTTTTCCTTTACCATGAAGATCATGCCCAAAATCCTACCATTATCACTGCTTGATCTACCATGGTTCTTTCCCTTTACTTCATTCATCACTAAAGTGACTCTATACTTGTACTCTATATCCTCAATAATCCCTAGGGTTGTAGTCTTTACCAGAATGGATATCGTTGTATCTAGGAGCTTCTCAATCCTAATGATTAGTTCCTTATCATCAACTAGGAGTCTATCCAAATTCTATGTCCATACATTAGACCATAGATTTTATCCACTATTATTCCTAGTATGGCATTCAAGTGAGCCAAGATAATAGATTTGAATTCAATAATCTTTTTCCTAGTAAAAATTCTAATGAGGTCCCTTATCCTAGTCTTTGTCTCCTGTCATTCTATTATTAACAACTTAACTACCTCACTTTTTGGATTAAGGCATCCTACCTTAGATTTATTGATTTAAAAGTATCAAACATATCAAATAATGAATCCTCAAACATGTCTAATATAACATCAAGCACTAATAAAATTACCTGTGTCTCTAGGTTTTCCATTTCCCTTTCCAAATTATGAAATCTTTACTTCATTCCTCTAATCCCAAACATTGATTGAGATTATTGGGCCTTAATTAAGCTCTCAACATCCTCTTAATGGATGGGATGTTAACCTAGATGTTGTCCTTCAATTGGGGTCAGACCTACAAAATGTTTCACCTTCTGGAAGGTGAACTCTTCAGCTCCCACCATGGCTTTTCTAGTGGTGACCCTCTTTACTCCATCTATCTCTAGATTGAATTAAGAAATGGTAATTGGCTCTGTGAATTTTGAAGGTTCTGGGACCTCATTTCTTATGTTTCTTGATGCTCTAAAATTATCCATTTTCTTACTTTCTATCTCTATAGTGGCCACTATCCTTCTTCTTCCTTCATTATATCCCTAATCCATGGCTTGATGTCATCATATACATTTATGCTAATAACTTTTGTTAATTCTCATGAGTGGGACAAAAAAGGTATCTTATACAATTTCCCATATATAAACCAATCAAGGATGACTAGGCCATGGATGGAGAATTCATCACTAGATAGATTAATTTCATTGGTGGGGTGAATGAGGGTCAATCTTAGTTTCTTTGATCCAACAGAGACCAATGACAATTTTTCCTTCCTCTTCTCCTTAGGTGCCACCTGGACTATATCAAGAATAATTTATTTTCCTTTCTCTTTTCTAGGCTCCCCTACCTAGACTTGGGCCTATTCAATATACACCTCCTCCTTATTAGTGCCATATTCCTCAACAAGATCTATGAGGGCACCTTTAACTATTTCATCTAGTTCTAAGGTAATCATATCTAAATACTCAACTAGAGATGGTGGCCTTTGTGGTAGTTTTGAGGATGAGGGTCCCTCTTTAGGTCTCTCTTGCAACTTTTATTTACCACGTCCTTATTAAATTTTCCTTTGAGGTTCTGCCTATTGTAACTAGGGTTGCTCTTGGGGTGGCCTCAAAGTTATAGGTAGTAAATGATATTAGAGAGGATGCATCTACTAGAACTCTCCTACTGGTTTATCATCACTTGTTATCCTATTATCAAGATTAATATTGTATCCCTTAAGCCTAGTCAATACTTCTTAAAAGATACTTTACTTGATGTAAATGGTCTCATGGACACTGAGTTGATGCATAATACTAGTTTGAGAAACTATTTTGACTTTAAATGGTCGCCTACTACATTCTTGGGATCCCACATTTTGAGCTCATCTAAGTAGAACCCAAATGAGTCCCTATGCTTTGACATGATCTCTACTTGCTTCCAATCTTGCAGCATGGTCCTTCTAATGATTAGATAATAGGGATGGAGAAGGCCCTTCCTCTTCTCTTTACAAACTCCATCAACACCATTGATGAGTTGAGATGTAATTTCTTGTTCTACCAACTTGTTAGGCACATATACAAGTAATATATAGGGAGATGACATGACTCCCTTAATTTGGATTACTATGTAATATAGATAAAGATATATATCTACCATTATAGCTACATACTTCTTAATCAATGGGTTAACCCTAGGAATGGGAAAACCTTTGATATTATTGACTAGAGATGGGTAGACATAATCATAGATGAATTGCATATGGTTAGTGTACTTGAAGATGTGAAATTTTGAATAGTGATGGGATACGGTAATTCTACCTTTAGGAGACCAAATTATGATGCTTTAGAAGTTTATGGAAGTAAATAGGGAATCAATAAAGTAAGACATCATGAATAATTTCTTGTTAGCCTTCTTCTTGATGGCTAATAATTGGTTCCCTATGTGAATGCTAATCAAGTATCCAATAGGAGGGGTGAGCTTCTCTTCTACCATGAAATATACATAAGAGACCTAGGTCTTGTTTACATTATAGTGGTGGGGGATCTTGATGCTCTATTTAATAGGGTCATTATTACCCTGATCCCTTCCCTAAATTATATAATTGGGATCCTTCCCTCAAAGTCCCTAAACACATGGTTCCCTTGGAGTAACCATGGTTAGAGGATGGTATCTAGGTAATTTTTGTTGGTCCACTCCTTGATTTTGAGTAATTCTAAATGGTAAATGGGAATCTTATAATATCTTTTAAATGTTAAAGGGGAAATGTAGGTAACCCTTTTAGATGTTCTCTCATGGATGATCTAGTCATTATCAATCCTATAATTTATAAAAATAAGAGCAAGTACATCGATACAATGAAGTACCTCTAGCTTGGAATCAGTTTAATGAAGGCCAATTATTTAAACAATGACCAAGTCATAGTTTTTATTATTTATTGTAGTAATTCTCTACTCCTCTTTGGCAATAGGTTTTAGCTCTTCTATGGTGAAAAAGAGTTTAGAACAATTCTTGTTTCCATTATTTAGGGCCATAGTGTCTAATTTAGTTTCCTTAAAGACTCTACCTTCATTATTTGTGGACAGATAGAGTTATGTCTCTTCTCTTAGTTTTTATCTATGGGTTATTTTGGCTTCTACTTGTGAAAATTGTTCATACCATATTGTAATTGATCTTTGTGATTCTCTTTTTGCTCAAAAACATAATTGAGCTTCTATTGGATTAAACTGTAACCACATGAGTTTGCTTAGGTCTCTTTTATGTAGGGTTTAGGGTTTTAGAGATTTAATGGTGGTCGTTCATCTATCTTTTAGCTCATATATGTTTGGGATTTTATTTGGACCTTTTCCTTTACACCTTTGCATTTTTTATCACACAAGATCTACTCTTTGTCCTTTTCTACTTATGTGGCCCTTATGTGGCATCGATATGTACCTTTCATGACATTTTTCATAAATTCCTTTTGATCACTATCCATTGGCATTTAAAAATTCCCCCATTTTATTTTACACCATTAGATGAATATCCTATGAGTGACCATAAACCATTGATATTGATTCAAGTCTTTATTTGTTATTAGCTTCTTTTGGTACTGAGCCTTATGGTTGTTCCACTTGAGACCTTTGAAAGCCTTCTTGAGCTCCATATCCTACATTAATACTTTATTAAATTAACATTTTATATATGGAAAACTCATGGGTATTTTAAAGGTCATATGTACATTCATGGTGTTGGATCATCTTCCCATGATGAAGCATAAACCGTTGGATCCTAGTTATCCTTACATCATCTAACTGAGTTCCATAAAGAAGTGAGAGCCATTAGATCCTATAATATATGTGAAGTTTAATTAGTTTATAATCCATATAAAGGACTTAGGATAAAATTTCTAAAGCTAAGTTTATTTATATTGATGAACATGCAAACTTAGGTTAAATCCCTTTTATGCTAATTTTATTAAAGTATATAATTGAAATGAACTTTTGAAAGACATGATTTAATGAATTCTTTTCCTAAGCAAAATTTGGATGAGATTGAATTTGATGGTCTAATAGATGTCAATGATAACCACATGGACATCAAATTACATTCATTATAATGTCAAATTTAAGCTCATGAAGTCCCTGGGTTCCAATGGGAGAATGTCATGTGGACGCTTCACGACACTTCCTAGGTCTCTAAATTTATCGATTTTCATTTGATTAGAGATAATGATGAAGTAAGATACATTAGATCATGATCTTGGTAGTTGAATGTTATTGTCTTAATTCAATGTGTAGGACCCATTTAGTTTTAATTCTCAAATGTAAAGATTCCACATGTCAATCTTGTAATCCTTTTGTGATCCTTTGACCTTTTAACTACACTTCACTCCATCTGATCAGGTTCTCATGATGAAGCAAAAATCATTAGATATAGGCTAAGGGCTCAACTTTATTAGGGCCTTCATACCATTGGAATAGAAACCATGAGGAATCATGAACCATAGGATCTCATGAGATGCATGCATTTTAATTTAAATCTCAGGTCTTCCTCACTCCATTAGATCAAGCCCCATGATGAAGCATAGGTTGTTGGATCTATGAAATGCAAGGAATTTAAGTTATGACCCATGGGGACATAAAAAAATTAATATAAGGTGTTAAATCTAAGGTCTTGTTTGTATTAATAAATATGATGGGGACTTAGGATTAAAAAATTAAGATAAACTATGAATCAAAGGGACCGATTTAGAAAATATTAAAAGGGGACCCTATAAAACTAACATTAGACATAGAAATATAAGGAATTAAAGGGGGAAATAATAAAAATTACCAAGCATTTTTTATGCTAAGTTTTAGTCATGTGAAAAAACATGACTAATCTTTAAACATGACATTTGTGATTATGTCCAACATGGATTTAAAAGGTTCCCACAAATGTCAAATTTGAATTGAGGGTTTGTGCCAAGGTTTTGGAACATGGATTTCTCAACAAAAACTCCATGAAACTTGCAACTAAAGGATATGAAGACAATTTATTAGTAATGTTAGACAAACTTAAAGAAAAAAAAAACAAGTAATCTTGTCTTTGATAGAGTGGATTATCTTTAAATTCTATCAATGAGCCAAACATGTCATATTTTCATATAAAGCTTCAAGGTTTCTCAAGGGTCCCAATTTTCAAAAAATAGTGGTATGTTGGCCTCAATAAGTGGTGACTTTTGGGGGAATACATAAATATGTTATAACTTAGAGACTCTGATTTAAACAAAAAATTAGGTCATCTACTCCATTTAATCAATACCATTATCTACATCATTTTATCGCTAAAAAAAACCTTGCACTTGCAAAATTAGGGTCAAACACCAAGAAATAGCCATACTATGTGTGTTCTTTGATTCCACTTACTGTTTACCATGGGATTCAAGAAACAACTTCTAGGTTTCATGTGTTCAATCATTAACACTGACTTAAAGCATGTCTAGATATCCATTAAGAATTATGCTTCTAGTTTAGGGAAGGCTTGGTCATTGCTCTACTGCTAGCTAGGCATCCATATACCCTATAAATATGCCTTTGGCTCTACTAAAGGCCTTACTCTACTATCATCCAGGCATCCATAACTGCAATATAGATTACAAAAATCACCTATGCTTATAATTTTTTTGATTTTTCATTGAATCCTTCTTTTTTGTATTTTATTTAGACATTTATTCTTTCAAAAAGGTTGGGAACTAGGGTAGCTAGGTTTTAAGGATTTGGTCTTGTGTTTTATCTTTAGATAATCACCTATGGCTAAAACCATTAACCTAAGAAAGGACATTGATTAAGTACAAGTATGGCTATCCCTTAACAGTCTGAGCTCTCACCCTACAAGTGCAAATCCTCTTAAACCCAATTTGATGTCAAGACAATGCTTAAGTTCTCATGGAATGATTGGCTTCATCCATTAGTCTTTATGAGTTTCTTTAAATTATAGCATTAGGCCTATATTCTAGAAACATGGTCAGCGTATGTATTAGGTTCATACCTACATTCCTAGACTTTGGGAATTTTTAATTAAACTACCTAAATTTGAGCTTAAAATTGTCTAAAAAGACTTATTGAAAATAAGGAACCAAGAAACAAGAAATAAATAGGAAATAAAAATCAAAAATAGGAAATAAAAGGGAAATAAATAAATATACACATGCTTATATACAAATAAGGGATAGGAAGGAAAGACCTTGAAAGAAACTAGCTAGCCTACCTACACTAAATATAACCATCTTACAGAGCTTATTCTATAAAAACCCCTCATGGAGTATAGGCAAAGTAGTGCTTGAGATATTTCCCATTGGTGGGCATTTTGAATTCTACTCATTGAAGTTATCTCAACTTGAAGGTATTTTTCCCAAGTGTCTCTACTATTTGATAAGGACTAATCCACAAGGGTATGAATTTTCCATGTTTCCCCTTTAGTTTAGATGTTTTGTCCCAAAGGAGGACTAAGTATCCTTTTTTGAATACCTTTACCTTTGACCTCTTCTCAAATGACCTTTTCACTATGGTTTGGTGTTTGCTAAAGTTATAAAATGCTTTTTCCCTCACATCCTCCATTAGAAATGATTTCCAACAATATTGAATTAGCAAGTTATTTTCTTTCTTCCATGCACTCTTTCATAAACCTCTATGTAGGCAACTTGAGAGTGATAGGAAAGATATAATCTTATCCATATACCAACAAAAATGGTGAGACCCTTAAGGCTTGCTTGATAATTATTCTATCATCCCACAGTGTAAACTTAAGAAGCTTATGCCAGGTCCTAGGCTTATATGCAACAAACTTTTTGATTGCCTTCATTAGGTTTTTGTTTATTTACTGAGAAACTCCATTCCCTTGGGGATACTGGTTGGATGAAAACTTAAGAGTAATTCCATTATCATAAGCCCATTTAGTCATATCTATAGATATAAATTCATAGCTATTATCACATACTAGAGAGACTAGAGTTCCAAACCTAGTAAAGATGTTCTCCTCCAAGAAGTTGATCACTTTCTTAGTCTTACATTGTTTGATGGTTATAACTTTATTCCAAATTTTGTAATAGTCTATGGAAATCAGGACATACTTGTGACCTTCAAATGAATTGGGGTTGATCACCCCAATAAAGTCTAACCCCCATTGAGCAAAGTGTTTTTCAATCATGAGTGGTTGTAGAGGCATTACTACCTTTGGTTCCTTGGTGATAAAAACCTAACATGAGTGGCACTACCTTACATGTTTGTGAGCATCCTTAAAAATAGTTGGCCAATAATAGCAAGCTTTGAGAATTTTGTGGGTTGTGATTCTCCTAGATGGATTTACACTGCCCAACTTTTATTGGAAGATGCTCATAATTTGGGTGGCTTATTTTTGTGAGACACATCTTAGGTAGACCCCCTCAAATTTTCTTCTATAATACCCAATTATTGATCAAATAATGGGATACCTTTGATCTTAGGGCACTCTTTTATGCCCTAGTCAACCCTGAAGGACATCTACCATTAATTAGTGAATATATAATTAAATAATATCACTCACTAACTTGAAAGTTCTACTGATTCACTTACATAATAATTACCCTAGGGTTAATATTAACAATCATCTAGGTTATAACTTATCAACTTATAAGTTTTTTTGGTTTCATTTAAAATTTATACTCCTACAAAATTGATATCCACTTACCTCTCTACATTATCCAATCTAATTTTGAATTAACATAAGCTTAGTGGCAGGGTTAGGTAAGATAGCATACACCTTATTTATCAATATGTATTTGATAAATTTATTTATTGCATTGACCAATGAATATGCATGTTTATCAATCAATGAATAATTTAACTCAATGTTCTTAAAATTAGTGTTGTTATCAGGTGATCACACCCATCAATCTTCTGAGTTAATACAACAACCATAGTATGGTTAGATGCAAAAGAGTATAGGTATAAGTCCCTAGAAAATTTAAGACTTTTAAGGACTAGATCTTGGCTGATGGCCTCCTTAATATCACTTAATGCCTTCCTAGATTCTTCATTCTACGTGACCTTGGAATCTTTTTTCAACATGTCATTTAATGTCTTAACAATCTCTATAAATCTAGAAATAAAATTTATTACCAAGTTTATCTTACTAAAAAATGACCTTAGATCTTTTCTACTATTTGGAGGCTTTATTATAGATATGGCCTCTACACTTTTAAGATCTATAGAGATCCCATCCTTTGTTATGACATGACCCAATAATTTTCCTTCTATAACACAAAAGATACTCTCCTTAGGATTTAAAGAGATACCATACCTTCTACTTTTATCAAAAACTTATTTTAAGTGCATGAAATTATCTTCACTATTCTTATAAAAAACCATTATATCATCCATATATATAATAATACACTTACTAATTAAGCTCTGGAAGGCATGGTCCATAGCCCTCTAAAAAGTAGCTCCTACATTAATTAGCCCAAAGGGAATTCTCTTGTAAGTAATTGTTACCCACTTGGTTATGAACTATAATATAATCTTGTCCTCTTTTTCAACCAACACATGTTTGTAACCTAAATATCCATCAAGAAAAGACATCATAGCTAAACCTAAAACAACTTGTATAACTTGGTCTAGAGAATGAAGATGATATTTTTCCTTTTCAAATGCTTTGTTAAAGTTCCTACACTCAATGTAAAATATAATATCACCATTTTTATTTTTTAATATCATTAAATTATCCACCCACATAGAATTCCTAATGGGAAATACTAGCCTAGCATCTAGTATTCTCTTGACCTCTTTAAATATCATTGGTTCTAAGACAGGGTTTACAGTCCTTTTCTTTTATCTAAATGGTTTAGAATTTTCCTAAAGGGGTATATTATGGGTGATTATTATTGGATCAAATATTTTTAAGTCATCATAATACCATCTTATGACATTCTTATATTCAATTAGCAGCTCTTTAGCCTTCATATTTTTATTATTTATGTAGGATTTTCTAGTGTTTACTAGCTGGGGCTGATCTTGTAGACCAGGATTGACATCATTATAATCCTTCCCACTAACCTTAGTAATATTAGAAACCTCATCCATTATATCTTGATCAAATAGTCTCTCTAAGGTAATCATCCCCTTAGGGATCTTGTTGTCATTTAACTAAATGACTTTACCATCAAAATTATCCTCCTTAAATGCATTTTCATTAGTCTGATCAATAATATGAGCATAAAATTCTCCAAAATTGGTCATGAAATCCAATATCTATTGATCATCACTAAAGACTTGAAAATTATTAACATTATCAGGCACTTAAAGACAAAGGATCAATGCAATCCTAAAATTGGGGGATTATTGGTTGGGTATGAGTTTGGTTATAGTAGATGCCAACCCATCAGCCACTTGGTTCTCTTCTTTAAGGATGGAGATAATGTTGAAGGCTTCAAAATAATCAATGAGATTTGAAACCTTAAAATTATACCTCTTAAGGTATGAGATATTGCGTTGGTATTTGCTTCTCACCTAGTTGACAACTAGGTCAAAGTCACCATAAACTAGTAGTTCTTTGAATTTATTCTTTATGGAAAATTATAGACCTAAGATAATGGCTTCATATCCAATAATATTATTAATAAAAGTGAGTTGGAGTCTATATGAAGCATGATATTTATTACCAATAAGGTCAATAAGGATAATGCCTACTCTAGATCCAACTTTACACTTAGCACTATCAAAATGTAATTTCTAAAGCCCAAGAACAACATGAGTACTTACAGGATCACATACCTTGGAAATATCTAGGGTAAAAACCCCTAAGTATGAATCAATTATGTTAACCTTTTTTATTATATCATTGTACTTAGTGATCATGTGTTTCATCCTTGGCTCTCTCTCAACCGTGACTTGATTAAGAACTCCCTTCCAAGGCAACCACAAATGTGAGCAATCTATGGACATGTATTTATTTATAGCCTTGGTACATTCCTTGATTAATAAAATTCCATAAACATTAGGTATATAAATAACTTGAGTATCAATGAAATATTTCATTCTAGGTTTAGAAGCTAACTGCATATGAATATTTAATAACTCCCCAACCAATTTGACCCTAGAGTTGTCTAATTAGGTAATAACCCTATCAAACTTAATAGGATTTAAACTAAGTTATTTGCATATACCTATTGGCATGATGTTGGTAGATGCACCATAATCTAGTAAGCAATTATTCAAAATCTTACGAAACATCCTAACAATGAGCAAGAAAGGAGGAGATTCAAATTTGGCTTTGTGTATAATCACATTGGCATAGTCAGCCATGGGTGGATTGTTGGGCTTCTTTGACAATGATTCCAATAGAAGGTCCCTTTTCTCTATGATCTCTATCAGTTCATGCAAACTAATATTATCCTTTATCTTATTCATATCCTCAAATATATTATATCTAGTTTTATTATAAGAGTTAGAAATATCAATATTATGTTTAAGAGTACTCCATTTAGGTGGCTCAAGATTGTTTCTTGAAGAAGTGTTTGGAGGAATTCCAAATTTATTTAGAGGTATTGAGGTAGTCAAAGGTTTCCTCTTCTCTCTATTCCTCAAGGGATAACTCTTTTTCAATAACTTTTAAAAGGCCTAGATCTCTTTAGGGATATCATCAGGTTCATTTTCCTCTTGAAAGGGAAAGTCAAAAGTTTCCACCATGAAGGCTTGATTAGATGATTTGGATCCAGAAGTACCTGCACCATTATCCTTATTAGGTACCAATTCAAATGTATCTAATTCTTCTTGGAAAGCCTCAAAAGTCTTGCAAAAAATAATATAATTTGTTTCACCATGCTTTGTTACACAATGCACTCTAAAATAATCATGTAACTTAATATTAGTAAGGTTAATGTTCATGATCTTCTTTTTATAAGATGGCACATTATTCCTATTATTATGAAAACTATCAATCTAAAATATATTGTTTGGCATATTATACCTTTGAAATGAGAAGTTCATACTAGAACTTTTAGTAGTATTTCCAGCTTGTTTTTGTAGTTAAAGAAAATTAGTTCTCAACTTTTGAACCATTTTTATGATAGAATCATTCTCATTTTTAGGAGTTTAAAAATTATGTACCTAGTTATTATTATAGTGATTAGTTGCTAATAAATCTCTTTGATCATTTGTATTAAATCCATTAGTGGCATGATGAATCAAAAATCCAAGGTTCTGATTGGGAGCAATACTCAAAGGAAATTGGTTGAGGTTTGGAAGTTGATATAAGTCTAGGATATTTTGGTTGTTCTTGGGAAGTATGTTCATAATGGACACATGTGGGTTAATGTTTGGAGTAGAATATGCCATTTTTACTTAGGGCTGAATTTAATCATTGATGGTCACTACCTTAGACTAATACCTAGATAATGAAGTTATAACTAGCATGGATCTCTTCAAAAATATAGATGTCATGGAATCTACTTCTTCCTTGTATATTTACAGAGCTAAAACATCATTAGGTTTATAGGGTTATATGGTCTTACTATACATTTTTTGAATCTAGAATTAAAGGACATGATAGGCTCACTTTCATCTCTTATAATGGTGGTGAACTAATGGTTAATAACACAGGGACTAATAATCTTACCAAATTGATCTATGAACACATTGGTGAAACCATCCCAACTAGTGATATATTATTAGGTAAGTTCAAAAACCATTCATAAGAAAAATATTTAAAAGTAAAATGAAACAAAATACATGCCATATATTAATGCATAACATTTATTAACCTTAAAGCAAATTTAAAATAATTTATGTACTCTTTAATAGTTACTATACTCATTGAACTAAATGTAGGCAAATACTTTTCAAGTTTATATGGGAGATAATGTACCACACCTAGCATATTAATTGAATATTCTCCTAACCAAGCCATAGTTGCATGATGATAGAAGTCAAAGGTACCTTGAAGAGGTGAATTTGGCAAAGATTTGGATCTCTTACATCTACCATTATCATGTTTGGCCTTTCTATGAACCTCAAGTTCATGAAAAGTCTCCCTTGTCTCTGAGTGTGATTTGGTTCAAATCTTTGGCAATTATAGCTTGAAGGTTGAAGATCCTATTTGAAATATGATGTATCAAGCTAATCATTATAAATAAGAAGGATTAAACCTGCACATTAATCTCATTTTGCAAAAAATATGTAAATAATAGTAAAGGACATTGATCTTTACCTAAAATAGCCTAAAAATGTATCCCATTATGTTATTATGGTCTATCTTTATAAGTCTAAGCTAAAACAAAATTAGATCTAAGAAATATATGCAAACCTTTGATCAAAACAAGTCATCCTAACCTCAAATATGAAAGACTTTCAAATTTCAAGCTAAACTTACCAAAAATAAGCATCAAATCTGAAAGAACCTTGATCTTTATCTAAAGGAAGCAAAAAGATATGTCACAAACCACAAAGATCAATAATATTTATACTTTTAAAAAATATATTACTCAAAATCACAAAGATATCATCAATCTTAGATCAAAACATGCTAAGACTAACAAAGATTCAAGGAATTCATAAAGATAGTCCTTCTTCTAGTGTTAGTGGAATGTTGTTCCTATTGATGCCTCTAAGTGTACCACATGGGTTCTTAGTGTTCAAAGAACACTTCTTAGTTTAGAATTCTAAGAATTTAAAGAATGAGTGATAGGTTGTGCCAACTTGATGTTACTTATGGTGGAATAGTGACAAAATAATAAATGAGTGTTCCACAAAATTTATAATAAGTGATGGTTGGGAGCCATCATGGTCCATTTTTTGTGAATTACAGAGGATCTATGTTAACACACAATGAATTATGACCTAATTTAAGCTATATATTAATCTATATGGAATTAATAATGAAATCTAAGCTATAGTGATATGGTGTAAAAAAGAGAAAAGAGAAGGGTAAGGCATAAAAGAAACAAGTGATTTTTGATCTTGAACTCAAATATCATGGCAAAGTTCCAATTACAACTAAACCTTGATTTAACTAGTATATGATACAAAATAGCAAAGCTCAAATTTCACCACACACTAGGCACATTCTTAAGGATGATATGAAATTATACAAGTAATAACTACATTTCATGTTAAAGGTTTGTTACTAGACTCAAATAGCATTAGCACATCTGAGTATAAAATGAGGCAAATCTAGGATACTTTAACTAATTTAACATAATCACATATTAGAAACCCTATATCATGGATAAAAATTTAGAATTCAAAGGAACTATCCAAACTCAAGCATTAGAATCAACAATTGAGAGAAAATCTATGTTAATAATTGACACATTCAATCTGGATAAACTTTACAGAATTCTTTGACTGCATTAATTGCTTAAAGTATACAAATTTTCTCAAATTTTCTCTCTGGGATGAACATGGTAGTACTACCTTTTATAGAAAGATAAGGTAGTACATTGGTCAATTAAAAAATATAATTATACAAAAGATAAAGATAGTTATCCTTCCTCAAAAATTTCTAGAATACACTTGAATTTTACAATTGGACCAATGTAGGGGCAATATGCTAATAGAATAACATATGCCTTATAAAAGAATATTCCATACTTTTTAATATTACAATGATTTACAAAAAGAATATTAACTACTGGGTGATCCCTTTGCTAATGGATCTCTTTATTGGTCTTGTAGAAGTTTCATGTCCCTTTGATGTTGTTATTTGATAAGATTTATGTCCATAGTTGGCTTCATGAGATATACCTCTTTCTTCATCAGCTAGGTCATCCAAGTCCCTATCATCTCTAGCCATTGCTTCTTTTACACTTCTAGCCTCTGTAATCTTTTCTTCTACCATGAATATCATGCCCAAAATCCTACCATTATCACTATCTTATCTACCTTGGATCTTTCCCTTTAATTCATTCATCACTAATGTGACTCTATGCTTATAATTTGTATCCTCAATAATCCCCAGGGATGTAGTCTTTGTAGGATTGACTAGCATAGTACCCAAGAGCTACTCAATCCTACTGATAAATTCCCTATCATTAGCCAAGAGTCTATCCAAATTATTTTTCCATGCATTTAGACCCTATATTTTGTCCACTATTATTCCTATTATGGCATTCAAGTGAGCCAGGCTAATAGATTTAAATTTATGAATTGTGTTCCTAATAAAAATGCTAATGAGGTTCCTTATCTTAATATTTATCTCCTACCATTTTTTTATTAACCCATTAAATACATCAATTTATTGGTTTAATGCATACTGCCTCAAATTTATTGATTTCAAAGAATCAAACATATCAAAAAATGAAGCCCCAAACATGTCTAGTATAACATCAAACACTGATAAAATGGCCTATCACCAATTTTTCCTTCTCTCTTTCTAAGCTATGAATTCTCTACTTCATTCCTCTTACCCTAGAATTTACTTGAGCTTACTGGGCCTTAATTAATCTCTCAACATCCTCCTCATGGATGGGATGTTCACCTAGATATTGTCCTTCAACTGGGGTCAGACCTACAAAAGGTTCCACCTTTTGCAAGGTGAACTTTTCAAATCCCACCATAGCTTTTCTAGTGGTGACCCTCTCTAATCTATATATCTATAGATTAAATTATATTATGGTAACTGTCTCTATATATTTTTGGAGGTTCTAAGACCTCAATTCTTATGTTATTTGATGCTCTAGGTTCATCCATTTTCTTACTTTCTAGCCCTGCAGTGGCCACTATCCTTCTTTCTTCATTTTCATTTATTATAGACCTAATTTATGTCTTGATGTCATCATGTAAATATATGTTAATAAATTTTTTTAATGCCTAAAAGTGGGACAAAGAGGGGATCTTCTAAAATTTCCCATAGATAAACCAATTAGGGATGACTAGCCCATGGATGGGGAATTCCTCATTAAGAAAATTAATTTCACTGGTGGGTTGAGTGAGGGTAAATCATGGCTTATTTGATCCAATAGGGACCAATGCCAACTCTCCTTAATCTTATCCTTAGGTTCCACTAGGACTATAACAAGAATAATTTATTTTCCTTTCTCTTCTCTAGGCTCCCTTACCTAGGTATGTGCCTCTTCAATCTACTTCTTTTCCTTATCAATATCATATGCCTCAGTAATATCTCTAAGGGAGCCTTCAACTATTTCATTTGGTTATAAGTCAATCATGTCAAAATATCAAACTAGAGATGGTGGCCTTTGTGGTAGTGCTAAGGATGAGCGTTCTTCTCTAGGTCACTCTACCATATTTTCTTTGCCATGTCCTTATTTAATTTACCTTTGAGGTTGTGGCTATTTTAGCTGGGGATACTCTTTAGGTGGCATATAATTTCCAAGCAGTAAATGATATTGGATAGGATGCATCTACCACACCTATCTTTCTAGTTTATTATCACTTTTTAACCTATGATAAAGCCTAATATTTTATACCTTGAGCTTGATCAATACTTACTCAAAGTTTCTTGCCTTAATGTAAATGGTGTCATGGACACCAATTTGATGCACATATACTAGTTTGGATAGCTATTTTGAATTCAAATGGTCACCGACTACATTATTTGGATCCCACATTTTGAGCTCATCTAATTGGAACCCAAATGACTCCTTATTCTTGAATCTGATCTCTATCTACTTCCAATATTGTAGCATGGTCCTTCTAATGATTAGAAGAAAGGGATGGAGAAGGCCATTCCTCTTCTATTTACAATATCCATCAAAACAATTGATTATTTGAGAGGTAATTTCTTGTTCTAATAAAATTTTATGCACTTAGATAGGTAATCTATAGGGATAGGACATGACTCCCTCAGTTTGGATTACTATGCAATCTAGATAAAGCCAGATATCTCCCATCATTTCTACTACTTTTTGATCAATGGGTGAACCCTAGGCATGGGAAAACCTATGATAGCCTCTACCAGAGCTAGGTAAACATAGTCATAGATGAATTACATATGGTTCTTGTACTTGAAGATGTGCAATTTTGAATATTGGTGGGATATGGTGATTCTGCCTTTAGGAAACCAATTTCTAATGCTTGGGAAGTTGATGGAAGTAACTAGGACATGAAGAAAGTAAGACATAATTAATAATTGCTTGCCATCCTTCTTATTTATGGTTGTAAATTTTCAGCTTAGGTGAATTCTAATAAAATCTCCAATGGGAGGAGTAAGTAACTCTTCTACCATAAAATATACATAGGAGACCTAGGTCTTGATTACATATATGGTTAAGGGGTTTCTTGATGCTCAGTTTAATAGGGTCATGATTACCCTAATCCCTTCCCTAAATTATACAATTATGTTCCTTCCCTCAAGGTCCATGAATACATGGTTCCCTTGGAGCAACCATGGTTAGAGTATGGTAACATGTCATTTTTGCTAGTCCACTCCTTGATTTTTGGTAGATCTACATGGGGCTTGAGAATCTTATAATATCTTTCAAAGGCTAGATGGGAAATTTAGGCAACACTTTTAGATGTTATACCATGGATGATCCATTAATTATCAATCTTATAATCTACAAAATATGAGTAAGAACATCAATATAGTAAAGTACCTCTAGCTTGGAAACAACATAATAAAGGCCAACCATTTGAATAGCAACTAGGCTATAGTGTTTCCTATTGATTATGGAAATTCTCTATTCCTCCTTGGTGATGGGTTTTATCTTCTCTATGGTGAAGAAGAGTTTATACTAATTCTTTTTTCCATTATTTATGGCTGTAGTGTCTAGTTTAGTGTCCTTGAAGACTTTACTTTCATTATCCATGGATAGATAGAATTCTATCTCTTCTCTTAGTTGATGTTTGTAGGCTACAATGGCTTATACGTATACAAAAATTTATAATAGAATGCAATTAATCTTTGTGATGCTCTTTTGTGCCCAAAAACACAATTAAGCTTCTTTTAGATTAAATTTGTAACCAATTGAGTTTGCTTAGATCTCTTTTATGCAAGGTTTAGGGTTTTAGAGCTTTAATGGTGGTATCTCAACTAGCATTCAACTCATACATTCTTGGGATTTGATTTGGAACTTTTCCTTTATACATTCACAATTTTTAGCTAAAAAGATCTAATCTTTGTCCTTTTATACTTATGTGGTGCTTATGTGGCATCGATCTATTCATTTCATGCCATTTTTAATAAATTAATTTCAACACTAGCCATTGGAATTTAAAAATTCCCCTTTTTATTTTACACCATTATATGAAGATCTTATGAGTAATTACAAACCATTTATATTGATTTAGGTCCTTGTTTTTTATTATCTTCTTTTGTTAATGAGCCTTGTGATTATCCCACTTGTCACCTATATAGGCCTTCTTGAGCTTCATATCCTATGTTAGTCCTTTGTTGAATGAGAATTTGTCAAGTGGTGGACTTGTGGACTTTGAAAAGTAATCGACACATTCATTTCATTAGATTGTCTTCCTATGATGAAGCATGGACCATTGGATCCTATTTATCCTTATGTCATCCAATTAAGTTCCATGATGAAGCAAGATCCATTAGATCTTATAAGATACATGAAGGTTAATTATTGCATAATCCATATAAAGGAATTAGTGTAAAATGACTAAAACTAAGTCTATTTATATTGAAAAACATGAAAAATTAAGTTAAATCCCTTTTATGCTATGTTAATTAAAGAATATAATCAAAATGACCCTTCAAAAGACATGATTTAATGCATTATTTGCCTAAGCAAAAGTTAGATGAACTTGAATTTGATAGTCTCATGGATGTCAATGTTGGCCTCATGGATGTCAAATGATGTTCAAAATAATGTCAAATTTAATCTCATGAAGTCCCTAGGCTCTAATTAGAGAATGCCATGTGGTAGCTTCATAGAGATTCATGGGTCTTTAGATTTATCTCACTCCATTCAATTAGAGATCATGACAAAGTGAGATCCATCTGATCATGATCCTTATAGTTGTATGTTATTGTATTAATTCATTATGTAGGACCCCTTTATTTTTAATCCTCAAATGTAAGGATGCCATATGTCGATCTCATGGGCCTTCTATGGTCCTTTGACCTTTTAAATGTGCTTTTCTCCATCTAATTATGTTTTTACAATGAGGTGATAACCATTGGATGTAGGCTAGGGGCCCAATTTTTTTGGGGCCTTCATGTTATTGGATTATAAGGCACAAAGAAGTGTGAACTATAGGATCTCATGAGATGCATACATTTAAGTTAAATCTAAGGTCTTCCTCACTCCATTAGATCAATGAAAAGTAAGGAATTTAAGTTAGGACCCATGGTGACATAAAAGACTTAGGCTAAGGTGTTAAGGTTAAGGTCTCATTTGTATTAATAAATATTATGGGGCCTTAGGATTAAAAAATTAGGCTAAAATATGAATCAAAGGGACAAATTTAGAAAATATTAAAAGGGGACCCTATAAAAATGACATTAAACTTAAAAATATAAGGAATTAAAGGGGGAATAATAAAAAATACCAAGCATTTTTTAGGATAAGTTTTAGTCTTGTTAAAAAACTTGACTAAGCTTTAAAAATTACATTTGTACTTAAGTCAAACATGGATTTAAAAGGTACCCATCAATTAGTTCCTACCAATTTCAAATTTGAACTAAGGGTTTGTGCAAGTGTTTTGCAACATGGATTTCTCAACAAGAACACCATGGAACCTACAACTAGAAGATATAAAGATCATTTATTACGAATGTTAGATAAACTTAAATAAAAAATAAATAATATTATCTTTAATAGAGTGGATGATATTCAAATTCTATCAATGACCCAAACATGTCATGTTTTCATATTAATATTTAGGGTTTATCAAGGGTCAATTTTTTTTAAAAATGGGGGTATGTTGGCCTCAAAACTTCCTCTCATGCCTCTTTCATCTCCATCTCCACTAAATTTATCATGATAATTACCACTATCCCCTTGGACTTATTTTTATTCTCTCTTAGCTTGGGTGATACAATACATAGCTTAAACATCACATGATTATTATTTGTCACAAAGGGGGTAGGTTCATTATTGAAGGTGATCTTAAATAAAAGGTGCTCTTTTATTTCCTCCAAGGTTTCTCCATGATTATTTTCATGGGATTTCCATGGTGACACTAGCACCAACTCTCCTTCTTCACCCACTCAAAGGGGGAGGTCATCAACCTTCTTTGCATATGATCCCTTCTTCTTTGGCTTCATATCATATAAAATCCTATTGATGTTCCCAAGGATAACCTCTATTTCAAGGGGATTGATGTCACTATCATCCAAGTCATCCTCTTCATATTTGGTTGCTTTTCCACTTGGGTGTACATATTGGTGCCTCAACCTACATATTTATGCATTCATGATCTTCACTAGGGTATCCACGTACTATGTATTGGGGATTCTTCTCAGTGCCTCTCTGAAGTACTTGGCTAAAAATACACAAGGAAGTTTTAGCCAACCAAAGTGGATACCATCTTTGAGTTCCAATTGAAATATTAAAAATTGTTTCATAATGATGAAATTCGCTATTCTAAACAAACTATGAGTGAGTTTATAAGGGATGAACCATTCTTCTTTGAATGCTTCAATATACTACATGTACCAACCCATTACTTAGGATTTATACTTATTAGTGAAGGAAGGGGGAGAAAAATAATTATGGTATTTTAGCATCAGGGAGTCATTATGAACTGGGAAGACCCATAGGTTATCCTCATCACCATTGGACATGCCAATCTCCTCCATCATAATCAATATCAAAATGGACCCCAATCAAAAAGTATCTCATGCCTTATGAAATTTTAGCATGTTATTTATTATGTCTTTTGTGATGAACTTGGTGATGTTAAATTTCACCCCTATGCCATGTAGTAGGTGATGTACATGTAGGTATTTATTACATCTACCCATCGACCACTGGGACATAGTTTTGAACTCACTAGGAACACATCTACCTTCATCTTGAGATTGTTAATGTCCATGACCAAGAATGTAAAACCTCCTTTGTAGTAACCTAGGAGTTTTCTCAGCCTTTTGTCTTTAGCATCATCTACCATCATCTAGTGGATGTCTGCATTAGAGATTAGGAGTCTAGTGATTCAATCGATAATGCTTGAAAATAGCCTCTACACCTCCCTAAAAAGTATAACCAGTCCTTATGGATACATAATAGGAGGAACTTCATGAGTTCCTCTAGCTTCTTGAAACTTCACAACTCATAAAATTGAGTCATGCTGATGGTCACCAGTTTTTTCCAGATTGAGACATTGAATAGTGATACACCTTATGTAGTCTTTATACTTATGTCGATCACCTAGTCTTGCACTAGGTCTTGCATATTATTTTTCATATGATGGTTATATCATTTTAGGCAACATTTATGCATGAATGATGCCCAATCATCTCCCATCAAGACCTATTTAGGAAACTACATGTCTCAATATGACATTCTCAAACACCTTTGGATCAACTTTGGTGATACTTACTCCTATTAATAGTGTTTTTATTTTCACAACAATGGATTATGATACTAATCATATTTTCTTGGATTTTTTATATGTTTAATATAGGCTTAAACTCATCCACTTTTTCAATTATCTGAACCTAATGGTTTTAAACCATAATATATTCCTCTTATCAAAGCCTTTAATCTTTGTTGGATCTTTTCATAGATGTAAGTCTATGACTGTATGTTTGGCTCTTGATATGCATGTGTTATAAATGGTGGCCTCAACATCACTTTACCTTTTTACTTCTTGGTTCTCACCCAATTCATGCCCCTTACTTTCCTATGCCAATATCATAAGGAATGTAGTTTGTTTATTTACAAAATCATTCACTTTTGGTATCTAAGGGTGCTCAAGGTCTTATTGTAGTAGGGTCTCCTTGCTTTGGTTCTTTAGTTCACTAGTTTCACTCTAGTTTTTCACTATTTTACATCTCTATTCTCACCTATTACCTTAATTATAGTTGATTAATGGCATGATAGTGCCTATACTCTTTATGATTCATTATGATCCATAAAATCCATGAAAATATGTTGTTATTTAAGTATTCAATGTAGATTTTTATGCCTCCACCACCACCTCATTAACTCTTTTAATGAATTTTTGGTGAAGTGATGTGTATTAAAATGGTCAATTCCCACTTCAGTTTGGGTGGATACCAAATTTTACTGATGATCTTCTCCTATGCTTTATTCACTTGGCATGACCTTTGCCTTCAATATGGTAACTTGGTCACATCACCTCACATGCACATGATTCATCCTCCTCAGTCCCATTTAATTTTCCTACTATAATTATATTTGAAATGTGCTTGTATATCTTGGTTGATTTTATTATGCTTTCATCTTCTTTCCTTGGCCTTTCCTACCCCATACAAATTACTTACATTGACCCTCCAACATGTAAATTTCATCTAATCTCTTGTACATGATCATGTTGTGCATCTTCAATCTATATTTTATGCACTTGTATCTTATGTGACTCTCTTTGTTCACATATGATCTAAGTACAATGAGTTTTATTGCTAAAAATCTTAAGTCTTTGGCCATAGCTGCTTAAGAATGTTAGGGTGTGGAGTTAAAAGCTTCACCTAAGGCAAACAGGAGGACGAGGTTTCTGAGCTTGATAGTCGCCGGCGTCGGCAGGCCACAACCAACATCGGTCAGGGGAAGCACAGAGGAAACTGACATTGACAAGAGATCAGCTGGCGTCGGTCACCTCCAGGAAGGTAGGGACCAATGTCGATCACCTGTAGCGGTTAGAACTGCTGTTGACGAATAGTCAGTTAAGTGAATGTGGAGTTTGCATGATGAAGACTAGTTTGAGTCTTTGAGCCGCCCGTCTAATTTAGTGTATGCATGAGATCTATATAATAGACTCATGGGATATATTGTTAAGTGTTGAACTTGTAAAACCAAAGTGTGGAGCTTGGAGAGTTCTTCCGATGGTGGAATCAAGTAGGATTCCCCATGTATGTAAGATTAGGTTTGATATGCAGGGTGTTGCAAGATCATGGAGGAGATCTACATGTGATAAGTAAGATCAAGGTTGGTCTATTGGGATGTGTGAATATGAGGGTCAAAAAGGAGATTAGTGGGGGAGCTAGATCCAAGGTGATAGTAATACATCAGCAGCCGGATCATGGTTAGATCTACTTGGAGTACCGGTTCATACTCGATTGTACCAGATGTACAATGAGGTGAACAACAGCTTGTGTTAGTTGTTAGTTGTGACCTACGAGAGAAGATTACTTAGGTGGGAAGATTACTTGGAGCCCTTGAGGAGGAAGCCTCATAGAGGTGGAGAAGAGTGTGATCTCTTTATTTTAATTTCCCTTGTAATGAGTTGAATACAATTGTGTGTTGCCTCTCAGTTTCTATGTTATTTATCATTGATAGTTATTTGTTCTTCTGGTATTTCTACATGTTTAAGTTGCTTATACATTGGTAATCATGTGTGCTCTTAAATCTAACAAGTTGTGTCAGAGCTTTAGAGAACTTTGGTCCTATCAAATGGTATCAGAGCGAGGTTGGACCTTCTCAGATCGAGCTTGACAAATAGGTGGTTCAGATCTGGTAGTGTTTGTTGATTACAGGTTACTCACAGGGGTTGCTATTTGAGTGGGAGTATAGCAAGGTAGAAGAATGGAGAAATTTAGGCACAGGTGTAGCACCATAGGGACTATGGTGGGTTGTCTTCAAGTCAGAGCTTGAAGAGGAATACAAGTCAAGATGCAGATTAGATAGAGTACTGGTATGGGTACAGGCGCAGCTCTTTATCTTCAAGTGGGAGATTGTTAGGGTGTGGAGATAAAAGCTTCACCTAAGGCAAATAAGAGGAGGATGTTTTTGAGCTTGACAGTCATCGGCATCGATAGGCCACAACCAACATCAGTCAGGGGAAGCACAGAGGAAATCGGCATCGACAGGAGATCATCTGGCATCGATCACCTCCAGGAAGGTAGGGACCAACATCGGTCACCTGTAGTAGTCAGAACTGCTGTTGACAAATAGTCAATTAAGTGAATGCGGAGTTTGCATGATGAAGACCAGTTTGAGTCTTTGAGCCACCCGTCTAATTTAGTGTATGCATGAGATCTATATAATAGACTCATGGGTTGTATTGTTAAGTGTTGAACTTGTAGAACCCAAGTGTGTAGCTTGGAGAGTTCTTCCCATGGTGGAATCAAGTAGGATTCCCCATGTATGTAAGATCAAGTTTGATATGCAGGGTGTTGCAAAATCATGGAGGAGATCTACATGTGATAAGTAAGATCAGGGTTGGTCTGCTGGGATGTGTGAATGTGAGGGTCAAAAAGGAGATTGGTGGGGGAGCTAGATCCAAGGTGACAGCAATACATCAGGAGCAGGATCATGGTTAGATCTACCTGGAGTACCGGTTCATACTCGATTGTACTAGATGTATAATGAGGTGAACAACAACTTGTGTTAGCTGTTAGTTGTGACCTATGAGAGAAGATTACTTAGGTGAGAAGATTACTTGGATCCCTTGAGGAGGAAGCCTCACAGAGGTGGATAAGAGTGTGATCTCTTTATTGTAATTTCCCTTGTAATGAGTTGAATACAATTGTGTGTTGACTCTCAGTTTATGTGTTATTTCTCATTGATAGTTATTTGTTCTTTTGGTATTTCTACATGTTTAAGTTGATTATACATTGGTAATCATGTGTGCTCTTAAATTTGACAAGTTGTGTCAGAGCTTTAGGGAACTTTGGTCTTGTCAAATGGTATCAGAGTGACATTGGACGTTCTCAGAGCGAGCTTGACTAACAGGTGGTTTAGATCTGGTAGTGTTTGTTGATTACAGGTTACTCACAGGGGTTGCTGTTTGAGTGGGAGTATAGCAAGGTAGAAGAATGGAAAAATTCAGGCACAGGTGTAGTACCACAGGGAGTGTGGTGGGTTGTCTTCAAGTGGGAGCTTGAAGAGGAATACAAGCCAAGATGTAGATTAGACAGAGTACTGGTATGGGTACAGGTGCAACTCTTTATCTCCAAGTGGGAGATTGTTAGGGTGTGGAGCTAAAAGCTTCACCTAAGGCAAATAGGAGGAGGAGGTTTTTGAGCTTGACAGTCATTGGCGTCGGCAGGCCACAACCGAAGTCAATCAGGGGAAGCACAGATGAAACCGACATCGACAAGAGATTGGCCAACATCGATCACCTCTAGGAAGGCAAGGACCGACATCAGTCACCTGTAGCGGTCAAAACTGCTGTTGATGAATAGTCAGTTAAGTAAACATGAAGTTTGCATGATGAAGACCAGTTTGAGTCTTTGAGCCACCCATCTAATTTAGTGTATGCATGAGATATATATAATAGACTCATCAACTATATTGTTAAGTGTTGAACTTGTATAACCCAAGTGTGGAGCTTGGAGAGTTCTTCCCATGGTGGAATCAAGTAGGATTCCCCATGTATGTAAGATTAGGTTTGATATGCAGGGTGTTGTAGAATCATGGAGGAGATCTACATGTGATAAGTAAGATTAGGGTTGGTCTGCTGGGATGTGTTAATGTGAGGGTCAGAAAGGAGATCGACGGGGGAGTTAGATCCAAGGTGACAGCAATACATCAGGAGCAGGATCATGGTTAGATCTACTTGGAGTATCGGTTTGTACTTGATTGTACCAGATGTATAATGAGGTCAATAACAGCTTGTGTTAGTTGTTAGTTGTGACCTATGAGAGAAGATTACTCAGGTGGGAAGATTACTTGGAGCCCTTGAGGAGGAAGCCTCACAGAGGTGGAGAAGAGTGTGATATCTTTATTGTAATTTCCCTTGTAATGAGTTGAATATAATTCTATGTTGCCTCTCAGTTTTTGTGTTATTTCTCATTGATAGTTATTTGTTCTTCTGTTATTTCTGCATGTTTAAGTTGCTTATACATTGGTAATCATGTGTGCTCTTAAATCTGACAAGTTGTGTCAGAGCTTTAGGGAACTTTGGTCCTATCAAATGGTATCAGAGCGAGGTTGGATGTTCTCAGAGCGAGCTTGACTAACAGGTGGTTTAGCTCCGGTAGTGTTTGTTAATTATAGGTTACTCACAAGGGTTTCTATTTGAGTGGGAGTATAGCAAGGCAGAAGAATGGAGAAATTTAGGCACATGTATAGCACCACAGGGAGTGTGGTGGGTTGTCTTCAAGTCAGAGCTTGTAGAGGAATACAAGCCAGGATGTAGATTAGACAGAGTAATGGTATGGGTATGGGTGCAGCTCTTTATCTCCAAGTGGGAGATTGTTAGGGTGTGGAGCTAAAAGCTTCACCTAAGGCAAATAGGAAGAGGAGGTTTTTGAGCTTGACAGTCATCGGCATCGGTAGGCCACAACCGACGTCAGTTAGGGGAAGCATAGAGGAAACCAGCATCGATAGGAGATCAGCTGGCGTCGGTCACCTGTAGCAGTCAAAACTGCTATTGACGAACAGTCAGTTAAGTAAACGTGGAGTTTGCATGATGAAGACCAGTTTGAGTCTTTGAGCCACCCGTCTAATTTAGTGTATGCATGAGATCTATATAATAGACTCATGGACTGTATTGTTAAGTGTTGAACTTGTAGAACCCAAGTGTGGAGCTTGGAGAGTTCTTCCCATGGTGGAATCAAGAAGGATTCCCCATGTATGTAAGATCAGGTTTGATATGCAGGGTGTTGTAGGATCATGGAGGAGATCTACATGTGATAAGTAAGATCAAGGTTGGTCTACTAAGATGTGTGAATGTGAGGGTCAAAAAGGAGATCAGCGAGGGAGCTAGATCCAAGGTGACAACAATACATCAGGAGCAGGATCATGGTTAGATCTACATGGAGTATCAGTTTGTACTTGATTGTACTGGATGTACCATGAGGTAAAAAATAGCTTGTGTTAGTTGTTAGTTGTGACCTATGAGAGAAGATTACTCAGGTGGGAAGATTACTTGGAGCCCTTGAGGAGGAAGCCTCACAGAGGTGGAGAAGAGTGTGATCTCTTTATTGTAATTTCCCTTGTAATGAGTTGAATATAATTGTGTGTTGCCTCTCAGTTTTTGTGTTATTTCTCATTGATAGTTATTTGTTCTTCTGGTATTTCCACATGTTTAAGTTGCTTATACATTGGTAATCATGTGTGCTCTTAAATCTGACAAGTTATGTGTGAGCTTTATGGAACTTTGGTCCTATCAAATGGTATCAGAGTGAGGTTGGACGTTCTCAGAGCGAGCTTGACTAACAGGTGGTTCAGATTTGGTAGTGTTTGTTGATTACAGGTTACTCACAGGGGTTTCTATTTGAGTGGGAGTATAGCAAGGCAGAAGAATGGATAAATCCAGGCACAGGTGTAGCACCACAGGGAGTGTGGTGGGTTGTCTTCAATTCAGAGCTTGAAGAGGAATACAAGCCAGGATGCAGATTAGACAGAGTACTGGTATGGGTACAGGCACAGCTCTTTATCTCCAAGTGGGAGATTGTTAGGGTGTGGAGCTAAAAGCTTCACCTAAGGCAAACAGGAGGAGGAGGTTTCTAAGCTTGACAGTCACTGGCGTTGGCAGGCCACAACTGACGTCGGTCAAGGGAAGCACAGAGGAAACTGGCATCGATAGGAGATTGGCTAGCGTCAGTCACCTCCAGGAAGGTAGGGACTGACGTCAGTCACCTGTAGCGGTCAAAACTGCTGTTGACGAATAGTCAGTTAAGAGAATGCAGAGTTTGCATGATGAAGACCAGTTCGAGTCTTTGAGCCACCCGTCTAATTTAGTGTATGCATGAGATCTATATAATAGACTCATCGGCTGTATTATTAAGTGTTGAAATTGTAGAACCCAAGTGTGTAGCTTGGAGAGTTCTTCCCATGGTGGAATCAAGTAAGATTCCCCATGTATGTAAGATCAGGTTTGATATGCAGGGTGTTGTAGGATCATGGAGGAGATCTACATGTGAAAATTAAGATCAGGGTTGGTCTGCTGGGATGTGTGAATGCAAGGGTCAGAAAGGAGATTAGCGAGGGAGCTAGATCCAAGGTGATAGCAATACATTAGGAGCAGGATCATGGTTAGATCTACTTGGAGTACCGGTTCATACTTGATTGTACCAGATGTATAATGAGGTGAACAATAGATTGTGTTAGTTGTTAGTTGTGACCTATGAGAGAAGATTACTCAGGTGGGAAGATTACTTGGAGCCCTTGAGGAGGAAGCCTCACAGAGGTGGAGAAGAGTGTGATCTCTTTATTGTAATTTCCCTTGTAATGAGTTGAATACAATTGTGTGTTGCCTCTCAGTTTTTGTGTTATTTCTCATTGATAGTTATTTGTTCTTCTGGTATTTCTGCATGTTTAAGTTGCTTATACATTGGTAATCATGTGTGCTCTTAAATATGACAAGTTGTGTCAGAGCTTTAGGGAACTTTGGTCCTATCAAAGAATCCACCTCTCTCGACTTACCTGTTTGATATTATGCTTGGAAACACCAAACTAACCCTTTTATGGGATTAATAATGCCTTCCATTTTGAATATTCCACATGAATATTTGGTGTTCCTTGTGTTTGACTCTAGAAAACTTCTTGTGCCTAAAACTTAGGTGTCTATCCTTAATTTCTTGGAGAGTGGCCATGCTGAACTCACTCGACTAGAATTATGCGTGAAAGTGCTAGAAACATTTTACTTTGCTAAAAAAAATTTATTTATAGTCTCAAAGCACCACTTATTTACTTACCACATCAAAATTTCAAATAACACACATAAAATGAACTTTTTTGGCTTGCACAAAACTTTATTTTGGTCACCCAATATAACCAAATATGACTAGGAAGTTAGTGTCTGATGGTGAAATCACCACCCTATTTATGATAAAGCTTCAATCAATTGTCATTGAAATTCCTAGGGAACATTTCACCCAACAATATCCACAACTTACATGTTCCAGTCTCTAAGATGTTGTGGATGACATATGGGCCCATCCACATTATCCACAACTTACCTAGGTGCTCGATATACTTAGAGTCATAGAGAAAAACTAATTCCCCTTTTATTATCACCTTGTGCTTTATATGATTTTCATGATATATCTTCTGGTGTGCCTTCTACCTTCTCTATCTATTGGCTCCACCTTGCTTGGGTGTGTGCCTCATCTAAGCACTCTAAGTCCTCTAATATTGAATTCAATGACTCTTGGTCATCTAATTGACTAATGTGTGTGATGAAAAATGATGGCACCAAGAAATCCATTAGTATACTCACTTTAATGTCAATTACTAGTTAAACCAATGTATCCTTGTTTAGGTTCTTATAGGTTATATGATATGCCCATAACACTACCAATAGTCGATCATCCCAATATTTGTAACCAACATTACATATCTTTTTGAGGCATTTCCCTAGGATCTTGTTGAATGCCTCAACTATGACATTCACTTGGGGATGGTAAGGCATTGTCTTATAGTGCACCACCATGTATTCTATTAGCAAGATTTACATAGTTTCATTAATGAAGTGTGTACCCCTGTCATTAGTGAAGTTGACTGGGAACCCATAATGGCTTATGATGTTCTCCCATATGAACCTTGTAGCTATGTTATGCATTTTTTGGTTGGTGTGGCCTTGACCCACTTGGTGATATAGCTAGTGGCCACAAGAATGTACCTTGATCCTATGTGCCATGTTATGGGAGTAATTGGTAGAACACAGCCAATGGCCCACTTCTTGAATGAAACTTGGGAAATAATGGAGATGAGAGGAATCTCATCCTACTAGTTGGGCTTCCTTATGCACTGGCATATGTCACATGCCTTGGCATAATCATTTGTATCCTAAAACAAACTTGGCCATCACAATCTTGACTGTAACACCTTGTGTGCTATTATGTCTCTTGTATAATGGCCTCCTATTATCCCTTTGTGTACCACATGTAGGATGGAGTCCCTTTCATGTTACAAGACACATAAACACATAAATTCATCTTGGATTAGTTTTTATATTTCTCCACTAATGAGATGAAAAGGGGTGGCATAAATTATGAGTTGTTTCTTTTCTTTGGTTGTCATTATTTGGGGTACAATATAGATGTTAGAAAATCATCTATCTCTACCAAGTCCTTAGGGTCATGATGGATTATATAAATTTATGCATCTAGAATATCATCATTAATAGGCACTACTACATCACTATATTCTATATGGGATAAATGGTTTATCTCTAAGTTCTATTTTCTAGGCTTAACAACAATGGAGAACTAGAATGTTTGATATAGAATGATCCATCTAAAAATGCACGCATGGAGAATGGTCTTATGCACAAGGTACTTAAGTTCCATAGGGTTTATGAATAATATTAATGGGGTCACCAACAAATATTGTCTATTTTTTTATATTATAAACCATGACGAGTACCTCACACTCAGTTGTGGTATAGTTCTGATTTGCCTTTATTAACTTTTTTCTAGTGAAGGAGATGGGGTGATCCATTTTTACTTTACCAAAATATGATAGGATTGTACCAATCATAGATATAGATGCATTGATATTGATATAGAATGGGCTCAACTAGTTGGGAAATTATAAGATAGGCACGCTATTCAATCTAATATTAAAACTCTCAAAGGCATCCTCTTTCACTTTTCCATAGTAGAACAAGCCATCCTTTCATAAGATCTATTCTAGTGACACCAAAATATTTTCATAGCTCCTTATAAAATTTTTATAATACCCATAGTTTCCAAGAAGGGTGTGAACATCTTTCTGCATGGAAGGAGTATAGAGATAAATTATGATCACAATCTTCATGGGATCGATGAGCAAACCATATTTACAATGATGTTCTTGAGTAGGGTTAAAAATGGTGTCGTGAAGACACACTTTTGAGGTTTAATGATATCTAAAACTACCTACACCTCTCACAAATTAAGTGTAGGTTATGATAATTGTCTTTCACAAGGCCATACACCATCCAGTCATCTTGGTAAACCTAGAGGAACTTATGGATGAAGTCTTTAAACATGGTTATCACCACTCTAGAGAACATAGATGCACATTCTTAAGTCTAAAGGGCATCATGTTATAATAAAATATCCCCATTTAGTTTCAAATGTCATTTTAGGCTTGTCCTCCTACTCAATATAGACTTGGTGGTATCTAGAGAACCCATTAGTGATGGTGTAAATCTCATAGCCTACAATTCCTTCAAAGACTTTGTCAATGAATGGATTCAAGAAGGGGTCATTAACATAGATGGAATTCAACATTCTATAATTGATACAAATTTGAGTGCATTCATCCCTCTTAATGCTTATCATCATTAGGCTCACCCACTTAGACTCTTGTATAAGGTAAATGACCCCTACAACCAATATTACATAAATCTCTATTTTAATCTTGGCACAGAGATTAGGATTCATTTTATAAGGGCACTTATTGACTAGTCTTGTGCTATTAATTAGATTTATGCTCATCTTCCCAAGGGATGGGGGGTACCCTTCATATCCTGATAAATATTTGAGAATAAGTCTTATAAGTTATTTAGGATGTCTATGATGCATGCCAACTCTATGTTAGACCAATAGGCACCCAAAGTAGCAATATTTAGCTCTCCTTTTACATTGATGTCCACTTTGATGGTCTTTAGTGGTGAATGATATGGTTCATTCTTTTCTTGGTATGAGTATTCAACTTGATGACTTCCCTCAATTGTCTCTATGTAAATATGAGTTGGGTCTTATTTTATAGGAGTACTATCATCTACTTGGTGCATAAGATTTATTTTACCAGTCAACATTTTCTAGTAGTGATCCTTCCAAGTTTCATCATATTCTTCTCTCAAATCACTATTGAACATTTGTTCCTTAAATAAAGTTGGGAGTCCCAATCATTTTTCCCCGAATGTGTCTTTTAGGTGTTCCTCGAGGATGGTAGTGTCCTTGAACACTACCCTCTAAATTACTTGTAGTGGCTCGATTAGTTCCATTTTTTATGAGGAAAAGTATAAGATGTGTACAAACTTCTCCTTAATTTAATCTCAATGGGTTGTCTCTCAGCACATCTTGTTGACCACATACCTTGCTCACACCTATGTCTTTAGAGTTATGTAAAAGGCATACACCTATAAGTTATTTAGGGTAGTAATTCCATAATCATTCCATGTCACTTCACATAGGTGTATATACACCATGGAACTAGAATGTATATAGTACTCTATTATATCCAAGTCCTCATTACTCCTCTTAAATCTCATGTAAATGGTTACTTTCACCTTTGGCTAAGTTGGTAAGTTAGACTTTTGTGATGCCCACCAATGCATGATAGTGATTCTCAATGTATACACTAGTGTACTAATTTTATCTATTTTTTAGGGATGCATGATTCAAGGTCCTAAACATAAATTTACACTAGGTTTATCTCTTCACATTTTGGGAGTGCTACAACTTTCCTTTTCTCAGGTAGAGTACCTTCTTTCCTTTCTCCCCATGGTGTAGGATCCATCATTTCAAAGTTCAATCAATCTAGACCCAACCAATTCTCATAAGCTTTGGTACCTTTGCACACATCAGGTAACATCTATAACTAATGGCCTCATAAGCCTATTTGACTCATTGGTCATAAGTGACATCGGTGGTGTCAAATTCTAACTACCCATCCTCCCAAGAGAGAAGTACTTGATAAGAAGGGTTGAGATTCTTGATGCCTTGTGTTGTGATGTTATATATATGGTTGATATCATCCTCTAGATTAATGATCTCCACATAGGGGGTCCTTTCTCACTTAAGAGGAGAATCACTACCATTTCCTTTTCATTTTTGAAGGTCATATATCACTTCTTAAAGTGCATATCAATATTTTTTTAAAAACACCATGGCCTTCATAGAAGCAATGGATAGTTATCCTATTCAACCAACTTGATTACCTTGATGTCAGCATGGAATTTGGTGCCCATAATATCTATAATAGAACCCTTAAAAATTTTGGTTAGCTACATTAGGATCTTGTTGGCCATGAAAAGTATATGGGGAGAAGGTGTCAAAGCTAGCTTACCCATCTTTTCCCATACATTCTTTGTTAAGATATTGACCTTGATGCCTATGTCGATATGGACCTCACAAAAAGACCTTTCATCGATGGTGACTTTCACCAAGATTTCTTGGTCATACTCCATATTTTGTGTATACTTGACCTCTCATGCCCTTTCCATGCATGGCATGGTGACTTCAACTGACTACTAACCTACATGTTCTAGAAGCAAGTTCTTTAATAGGGGTAACATCCCTTATATTATTACAAGGTGTAAGATCTATGTTAGATCTTGTACTTTAACCTCCTTTCCATCACAATTTTTTTTAGAGGTGATAACCTATGTCTCTATGACTTGCACCATTTAGAGATATCCTTAAAGGTTCTAAATCACACTCATAGCATATTATAATATATCTTTTTGATGTGTTGGGTCTACATAAGGCATGGCTTTGGGTTATAACTATGTAATGCACTTAGTGTGGCTCAACTCCCCATATTTTTGGTGTATATTTGGTATTTTTGTAACTATTGGTTGAGTGGTGAGTCCACTTTGAGTAGTTTTCTACACTTTGATTAACTCTATATAGACTGGATGTACCTTTAGAGTCCATTTTACCTCTTTATACTCATGGATAATCATGTTTATGCCCTTGTCAGCACTAGGCCTACCTTGGGTTAGTTGTTTTTACAAGTTTGGGAATTCATTTACCTTATGTGTTCCTAAAAAATACTCTCATGTTGGATGCATATGATAGTCATGATAATAGTGCTTGATCAATTTGTACTTGTAACATGATAGTTGTGGGAACCTTCCTCCACCATGTCCACCACCTTGCCCTCTGGCACCTATTTACATACCATAGCCTACATTATAATGTCCATAACCCTCATTTCATTAGTATTCTTTCCCTCTTGCTACTATCATTGCTTACCATGTACCTCTCCCCATGTTCTCACACATCTAATCAATTACATGATAATTAGCCATGGTATGGGTATAGGCATCACATAACTAGCAATATGTAGTTATGCTAACCTAACAAATGCATTATAATGAGGGGTATTTAAAAACATAATGCAACTTATGATAAAATTCATAGCTAAGAATTAGGGTGCACACATTCCTTTGTGGTTAGTTATTTCTATTATGTCCTTTCATCTCATAATAAGTGCACCACAACCCACTTTGTGCATCTTATAAGGAACTAAAAGTTAGATTTTATGGTTAAGAGGCCATAAATGTAATATATGCCTACATGAAAGGGATAATTCATATATCAGTACTTCTAACCACTTTGGTTTTAAGTGCATCTTCAAGTGCTCCTCGAGGGTCTATGAATGTTTTCATGGATAATGCCCATCTAAATGATACTATAAATCCTCCAACAAACCATTGTGAATGTTGGGAGGAGTGAATATCATAAGGGGGATTGGAAAGAAGAGTATTGAATATAGTATTGTATAAGTGAACACTCTGTAATAATCTTTGGTTGATCTCCTTGGGTGCAGCTCTTCTATACCATTCAAACTTTGGTATATAGATTTTTTTCAAAAAGGGTTCCTTCAGGATGTCATAATCAACCATAGAATAGTTAGGATCAAAATTATTATACCAAGTATGGGTGAAATTAATCATGGTCATCACAAACTAGGTTGACTTTCACTCAGACTAGGTTATTACATAAGTTCACCATTATAATTTACACTTGAGCACATGATCTATGGTGTTATCCACACCTCGATACTTGGGTAGATGCATGGAAATATTATAGTAAATTTGGTGTAGGCGAACATTCAATGTTTGAGGTGCTTGTCTCCCTGGTACTTATCCTAATAGTGGTCCTGTAATGCCTTGAGCTACTAGGATATATGTTGGTCCCATAATTACCACTAAAACCATAGAAGATGATGGAATTATACTACCAACCAGTGGCATGAGGCCACTTCTTTTAGGCTATTACTCAAGATGCATGGCTAACATTAGATAGACTAGGGAGTTTAAGCTCATGTTCTATTAGTTGGGTTAGCATTTTGAGGTCTATAGGTATCCTCATTTATCTCCTCATAAGGAATAACTTGTTCAATCACAAAATTTTGGTTAATTCTACAAAATGGTCAAAGTCTAAGTTGACAATGGGGCCAACTATCTATCTGATATCTTCCTATAGGGGATCTAGTGTATGGAATCACACCATAGGTCCAAATAGGTAGGTGTATCTAGCACATCTTGAATATTCAATTTATATAGGGACCCCAAGCATTCACCTATCAACTATGGAGCTTATTCCATAGCTTCAAGGGTTCTTTCCTTTGGGCACTGTTACCATTCAATAGATCCTTCCCCATGCCCTTCCCACTCATTAAAAGTCCTCTTAGCACTTATAAGTTATATATATTCCATCATCATGTGCTTTCTCTTACTATAATCCTATCTCTTAAGCTCTCAGGTGTCAAACTACTCATCCCCTTCCATTGTGCCTCACCTACATGTCACTTACTTCTTTGTTGTGTTACTCATACATGAAAGGACCTTAGCCTTCCATCTTCACAATCTCAAAGTCATAATACACCATTAGATTTTTTATTTTTGTGAAAAATTATTTCAAAAACATGCATCTAGGTTTCTATAATAACTAGTATTTAAGTTATTTAGGGTAGGAATATGTCGATACTATGAATTCAAGCACATATTTATTCAGTGCCCCTTGCCACCATTATTTCTAACTCTAGTCCAAGTGGCATCTAAGTTCTCAAGATTTTTTAGGTTCTATTTGGTCCATTTAAGGTGTTTTCCATAGATTCAAATTCCATGTGTCACATAATTAGCCAACTATTAGTACACTTGCTTTGGTAGTTCACAAAATAAAACCTTGTATAGGGCATCATGCAAGTGATTCTAGACCAACTTCTTAGGTTTCTATCCTCTACAAGTTGGATGCCTCAAATCAAATCTATCTTCCACTCATTCTATCTATTACTTAATTTTTTCAAGTGAAAGTTAGAGTATTATTTTAGTGTACCATTACATAAATAAAATTCCACACGTCTTGGAAATAAAACTAAAATGTTGTAGAAAAGTAGGTGTCTTCATTCATGGTTCTTGTTAGGCACTTATCTAACTGTCCAAGTCATAAATAGACTTATTAAAATGTGGCACAGGCCCTAATTAATCCTTTATCACTTAAAATTTGACACTCAATTGTGTTGGCATCACTTTACATAAGAAAAAAGCCTTATGCACTCACCCAAAGCATAGTGGAGAAGGGATTGAGACCCATGTTGGGCTAGTTATGCCATGACACAACTCTATCCTTCAAGGAATTTGGTTAGTGCAATGGTGGTGGTTCATTTATGGGTGCAAGTAATTTGAGGGGGGAACTATCTACCAGGCACAAGTGGATATGATGTAGGTCTATAGCTTTATGGGAGCAAGCCTTTGGTTCCCTTGGCTTAATGTTATTAAGGTGCTTGAAGGGTAACTCATGTACCTATTTGAGGGACTTAGGTTTAGGTTCATTCTTAGACATAGGTATCATTATGAGGAATAAGGTCTTACCCATACTTATAACATTTCCTATATCAGGTTCTAGTGTCCTCATGAGTTACAAGAATGCCATAGATGAGTTAGCTTTAAAAAACATAATAGCTCAACATACATAATACAAATTTAATCATTCAATATTTTAACATTTCACAAATCCCTTCATCATTAAACAAAGTTAAACTAAAATATATATAGGTCAATAAGAAATGAGCAAATTCTCATCTTAAGTTAATAAAGGCCTAGAGGCTCATAGGAAAGCTTGGGCATTATAACAAGAGCATTAAACTCATATTGAACTAAAATATAAGCTCTAATAGTGAACATAACATCTAGAACCAATTTTCCATGGCTTCACTACTCTAATATTCTCCCCCTTCCTCACTAGATTTAGCCCCCACATTATAGTGTTTCAAAGTGCCTTAGTCATATGGGGAATGGAGAATGCCAGTTGATAATCTAGTGCTAGATGTAATGATTTTGTTAGTTCCACTATCCTACCTCAAATGATCTATGATTATACCATGTGACTACTTTCCAATTATGATTGAGATAGAAGGGAGTTAGTTATTTATCTATCATCTAGCACTATAAGATGATAAAATAATAATCATGACAAGTGATTTCATTGTGTCCGAGTGTCTACTATGTTAGCATAGATCCTATACTTAGATGGATTTGGAACCCAATATTAGCCCATAAAAAATTCTTAGTTCACCCTCAAACTAATCTTCTAGTGTTTTAGGTGCACAAAACTTAGGTAAATACTCCTTTAGTTCCACTTTGAAGTCCTTTATGCCTTGGATTGTGGGATTAATTTCTTTTATGATGCTATCTATTTTTATGGAGATGGCATTAAGGGTGAGCACATAAATTTTATCCAACTCTTTCCTAAATGCATGTACCTTTTCCTTTTCACTTGTTATGCATCCATCACGGATTGATCCTTATTTTTAGGCCTTTGTTTATAACATGCAGAAGAGTTATTCTAAGTATTGATCTTGAGTCTTGATTTGGGTGCTCAAAGTGATGACTTGCATAATTATCTAAGCACACTCAGACCTACTCATAATGTATGCTTGTGCCATCAATGTATCCTTCTCCCCTTTCATATTTTTGAGGCATGTATTGATGATTTATGCCTAGGTGGAGAAGCTGTAAAAGATTGCATGAACACTTCTACTCCCTCTTTAAGCTTCATGAAGAGGTTGTCTACCTCTTTGAGTTTTACAACAATCTTTTGATTTATGGTAGTGGTACTCCTCTTCTTCTAGCACTAATTTTTCATTCAATATTAGGAGTGTATTCTCCCATAAATGAAACCAAAATGTTGTAGAAAATTAGATGTCTTCAGTCATGGGCCTTATTAGGTACTTATCGAGCTATCCAAGTTAAAATTAGACTTGTTACAATGTGGCACAGATCTTGACTAATCTTGTAGCACTTAAAATTTGACGCTCAACTATGTTTTAATCACTTCACATATGGTGCAAGCCTTATGAACTTAATCAAAACATAGTGGAGAAAGGACTAGGGCCTGTGTTGGGCTAGTTCTGCCATGACACAAATATATCCTTTAGGTACTTTAGTTAGTACAATGGTGGTGGTACATTCATCAGTGCAAGCCATCTAAGGGGGAACTGACTATCTACTAGGCATAAACACATATGATGTAGGTCTATATATTTATGGGAGTAATCCTCTAGTTCCCTTGTCTTAACATCATTTAGGCACTTAAAGGGTCATTGGGGTACTTAGTTGAGGGACTTAGGTTTTGGTTTGCACTTAGACATAGGTATCATTGTGAGGTGTAGGGTCTTAGCCATACCTAAATCATTTACTATATTAGGTGTTGGTTTCCTCATGATCTAAAATAATTCCATAGATGAGTTAGGTCATATACTCATAAGAGCTTAACATAAATTACACATTTAATCATTCAATCTATTAGCATTGCATAAAGCCCTTCATCATTAAACAAAGTTCAACTATTATATATATATATATATATATATATATATAGGTCAATATGAACTAAGCAAATGCTCATTTTTAAGTTTCTAAGGGACCAGAGGCTCATAAGTAAGCTTGGGAATTACAATGGGGAACATCAAAGATATCTCAAACTTACCTCTAAGCTCTAATGGTGAACATAACATCTAGAACCAATTATATAAGGCTTCACTACTCCAATCTTCTCCCCCTTTCTCACTAGATTCAACCCTCACTTTATAGTGTTTTAGGGCACCTTAGTGACATAGGGAATGGAGCACGCTAGTTATTGAAATAGTGCTCAATGTAATCATTTTGTCAACTCCACTATCTTACTTCTAATGAGTCATAACTATTCCATGTGCCTACTTCCCAATGATGATTGAGCTAGAAAGAAGTTAGTTGCCTATCGACTGGAACCACATGATGAAAAAATAATAATCATGACAAGTGATTACCTCATGCCTAAGTGTATACTCTATTGACATGGAAAATATACTTATATGGATTTGGGGCCCAACATATGTGGCATTCAATCATGTGTGCATATTCTAGAATATTGCATTGAAGAGTTAGATGGACTCATTTGGTTCCATTTTTATGTTGGTAAAGAGTTGATATACCATACATAGATTAGTCACCTACCCAAATTATTATATGAATGTACCTTGA